>JAOEHV020041480.1:0-17464 GCA_025447995.2 Isaurus tuberculatus | reverse complement strand
ATTAGTTATTTGGGGGGGGGGGGCCGCCTTCTCTGGCCCCCCTTCCCCCCATTCCCTCTGCCGCCGCCACTGGCTGATCTTAGCCAAATTTTTAACCATCGTGTTGCTAAAAACGCTTTCTCGCAGCAAGTGATAGTCGGTGGATTGACGGGCAAGAACTTTCTTCACCGACCATGCTTCATTTTGTCTTAGTCAACCTCTCTACAGAACATTGCTATGCTACCCATATCCCCTCCCCCCGTCACTTATTTGGTAAGCTCGGTAATGATGTACCGTACTTTGCTGTGTATGATTCGGCCCTTTAACCACAGGCAGCCCCAACTCATACTGCGAGTGGAAAAGGCCGTCTCAAAAAAAAGACTATGTTAATGTACGGAAATTATATTTTTCCATTTCATTTCTATCGTAAAAATTATTCATAATACAAAATAAAACAGAATCAAGCATACCTTGAGGCTTGAAAAATCGAAATAAACAAATAATTTCCATTCAAAAACTTTTATTTTTGAGACGGCTTTTTTCACTCGCAGTATGAGGGCTATGAGTTTGGGCTGTCTGTGGTGTAATGATATTTGAAAATCCTTATTTGCAAATCTTTTTTTTTCTTTTGTTTGAACTAAAATTTACCGCAACAATCTTTCCGTCTTGCTTACCGGGATGAATGAAGTTTTGAGTTCTGGGACACAAAGATGAAAATTATAAATCAAAATGATTCGCCATCGGTGTACTTTTGACCGTGAAGTACTGGAACCAAAATATTAAAATGAAAACAACATGGAGAACAATTTGTGAAATGGAGTGAAGTTTTGTGGAGTCTTCCTTGTCTTAGTAATGTATTTTTCAGTTGGATGGCCCAAAACATTTACTTCAAAGGGAGTACAAAGTGGAGAGCTTACGGCGTTGAAATACAATCGCGATCGATCTCTAATTGCGGTTATTTCATCTCACAGCGTTCTTCTTTGGTGCAATAAGGTGAGACCATATTACAACTTTTAGATTCTATTTTGTTTGTTTCTCAGACAGTTATATGTATCTTGCAGCTTTTTAAAATTATTCCTTAAGTTTCTATTTAAATATTTCTATTTTTTTCTGCGTAGATTTGTTATTTCGTCTTCGAGACTTTCTGATCAACAGTTATACTCAACTATTTTTATTTTCCTCTCAAACTTGCTACGCCATTATAAGCTTTGATTGTCGATAATCATTACAATTATTTAAAGATCTTCTCTATTCCGGTGATCTGTTTAGGCCGTTTAAGCCTCTAGCTTTCCTGCAAACTAAATTTAATGAAGCAACTCTTTTACAGATAACTCACGAAGTATTGTTTTGTCAACTAAGTATACTAACCAAACAGTCTGTAATCTTTTTGCAGCCGAGGGTGTTGATTTTCTCATATCGTCGCTCATTTGAATCTGTGCAAGACGATGGTTCTAATATTGCTGTTGCTTGGAAGCCTGATTCGTCAGTACTGGCTGTTACAGTGAGTGAATTAGGTTTTTATTAAAAAAGTGGAAAATGCGTTTTTCCTAAAAAATATGTTGTGTTGTTCTGATGAAATCTCGGGGGGGGGGGGGGGAACTCCATTTGGAAACGGGCGGGGATGATCGTCGTATCTTTCAGGGACCTGGTATCTTTTAGGGTGTCTAAAAGGTTTTTGGGCCACCAAAGTCAAAGCTGGTATCTTTTAGGGTATCTTTTCAAGATAATAACATATTACATAATAATAGCAGAAGGTGTTTAAAGTTGATGCCTCTGGAAGTATTAAAAATGCTTAAAAATTATAAATTTGCTCAGTTTTAGCTGGTATCTTTTAGGAGTAAAAATCTTATGTTGCCACGCCCACCTTCTCTGGTATCTTTTAGAGGTATTTCTGAAAATTTCCAACGATCATCCCTGCCCTATGATATATGGGAGTCTCTCCCCCCCTGGGTTTCTGTCTTTGAGATGTTGAGAGATGTTCCACATCTGACAAGAATATTTGAGTCTCCTTCCAATGCTTCATTTGGAATGAAGAATTTGCAGCTGAGATTTTGTTAAATTCAACAGATTTACCATGTGATAGGAAATTAACATTCCAAGAAATTGATGTGAATTGCCAAAATTCATGTCAATTTAAGGCACTAGTTATGTTGAACATTTATGCCCACAATGTTAGTTAAATTAACTTTTTTAGTTCTTAGAATACAAGTTTAAGAGATACAAGTAGGTTTCAAAAATCTCTTTCCCTCCCCCCCAACATCTTTACATTAAACCTCTCCAGTAGTTGTGCCCCCAGATGCCACCAGTAGTACCCTTCTACTTTAAAGTTTTATGAAATTTTTTTCTTTTTTTTTTGTACACAGTGTTAAAGAAAGGGTTATAAAGCTTTTAGATCCAGAAAATGTCTTACGGTAAACCCTCCTCTTTCTTATTTGAAATATGTGGGATTGTGACTTGAAAATTGTCCCAAAATTGCATGGCCAGTTGGTTTGATAAATAACAAGATGACTGAAAAATAACCTAAAACTGTAGGTCACTGAGGGAAATAATAATTATTTCCTTCTTATACTGTAGAGTCTGAGTGTGCAAAATGGCCAAAGTTTTAAGAGTACTAGTTTGTACACACTAGGACGTGTAACAGTTCTTCAAGATTCGTTTCAAACCAAGTGATGTCATGACCCCAGATCTTGCCCAATCCCTGGATAATTTTTGAAGTGAAATTTACCATCTTTCAGCCACTAAAATCATCAAAGTAATTTTTACTTGTCAGTTTTATTTTAAACTAATATTCCCTTTTTTAATGTACATGACTAAACAAAAATAATAAGAAAATAAAAAAATTGTCATATACACTTTAAAACTAATATTTCCCTGCACCTTTTTTCTGCAATCAAGTAAAACTGTTTAATTTTCAATAAAAGGTCTGTGTTAGATTCTTGGTTATTATATCTTTTAGTAAGAAGTGTTGTGTGTTATTTTCCAGGCTCTATGTTTTCACTTTTGACAGTTATCTGTCTTATTTATAGACATCAGAAGGCAAACTGATTTTCTATGAAGTGCAGAGAAACAATGGTGTATATTTGTACACCCCCAGACAAATAAAGTAAGTTTAAAAATGATTTAAGATTTTTTTATGTATTTGTGGGCTAACTTGTCTATTAACTGCTGAAGACAAAACGTTGAGTATATCTAGAAGACAATGAAGCCATAACAATGGGGATTAAATTTGCAAAAAAATCTCAACAGTTCAACAACCATCACTGAATGCAATCTATATATTAAAACTAGAAGTATATTTAACAAAAAATGTACTGTACATCTACTACCTAATATCATCTATGCAATCTTTATTTTGGAAAAACTTTTGAGCTTTAAAATGATGTTTTCTTAGATTATGTTATCACTTCATTTTTCTGTTATTTTGCTCGGACAGTAATAAATATAATGCATTTTTCAAGGTATCGTGATCACAGACATTTTTATCTTAAATTTTATTTCATTTTACTTGAAATTTTCCATTCAGTTGATAATCAGTAGTAACTGCATCCACTCACCTTTTGCCCTGCTGCTCTACCAATAATTAACTTTAATAATTTTTTTTAAAATAAATGACTTGAAAATTATGATAAAAACATAAAATTTTAACTGGTTACTTAGTAAATAGAATTCTTTCCAATAGCTCCTCTGGTTATTATCAAAGCCCTACAAGGAATGGCGTCCCATCCCTGAAACTTACAGAAGCTGCAATTGTTGCCGTGTCAGGTGGCATCATAAGGTAATATATAGTTTGTATTAACAATCTTTATTATTTTAAAATAATAACAAGCTTCTACAGGCCTAGTGGACCATAGAGATGAACTTTAACTCTGGTTTCTAAAGTGTTAAGCAGATAAGAGTCTTTGAATCCCCCTTGAGAGGACACTAATCCATCATAGCAAGTAGATGTCGGAGGAGAGGCTGCTGACCAACACCTTGCCTCCTCTAAAAACAAGTTTAAACACAACGAAATTAAATGCAAATGTGCATGCCTGTACTACACAGTTCACAGCTATTTGAGAATATGGTCATTTAGCTTAGCTGGTAGTCGAGTAACCTTCCTTCCTCGTCCAAGCTCTGGTGGATCCGGGGTTTCAGGCTGGGCAGCTTTGGGCCTGGAAGTGACTCCCTGGACTCCGGGGTTTGGGGGTGGTGTTGGGCAGGGGCCAGTAGGTCAATCCCTCCTTGTGCTTGTCTCACAGCTGGCGGTTCCAACTGGTAACTGTGCTGATTCTAGGGCATTTCATCTAGCTGTGGACTTGGTAAGTTGTGGGCAGGAGCATGCACAATGACTGGACAGACAGGCTGAACAGCTGTGGCATTATTTGGTTGTGCAGCTGGTCTGACCTGTATTTTGTTCCTCCTAATGTTGCCAGTTTGGGTGCTGATGGTGTATTATGTGGGGCTTTTCCTAGCTATTATCCTGCGATAAGTCCATGGTTTGCCTCTCCTGTGGTGTGGCGGCTTGGCATTGGCGTAACTGCCAAGTGTGAGGGGTGAATGTGGTGGGCCAGCTGTCCTGTCATAATACTGTTTGGAGGTATTCTGCTGGTTGCTGATGTCTTGCTGCACCTGGTCTAGTTGATGGATGTGGACTGTAGTAGGTGATCTGATGTGGACAGCATCATGCATGCACATCTTGACAACATACGTTGTGCCGGAAAGTAGGTGTATCCCTTTGGTGGAATGTTCCTGTATACCAGGAGAGCGGTGTGGTAATCCTCAGATTTCCGTAGGATTGCTTTGGTGACTTTAACCGCTGCTGCTGCTTTATCATTATCTTTCGGATGATATGGCGAGGAGGTGCTGTGGGCGAAGCCGTACTGTTCAGAGAATGTCTCAAATTCTTTACTGACATATTGGAGCCCATTGTCGATGTGGAGGATTTTTTGGATGCCAAAACGAGCAAAGTGTGCCTTTATTTTCTCAGCTACTGTGGGTGATAGTGTGTTCTCAAGTTCGTCAACCTCGATCCAATCTGAGAAGTGGCACATTGTCAATAGAAAGGCTCCATGTTCAAAGCTTAACAAGTCTTGGCTGACTACTTGCCATGGCTGAGTAGGTATGGGTAGTGATTTCATTGGCTCTTTGGGTGCGGTGTTGGAGTATTGGGCACCGGTGGCACATGCATTACACATGTCTTCGATTGACTTTCTCATCCTTGGCCAAAATAGAACTTCACAAGCCATTCGTGTATTTTATTCTGCTCCAAAGTGGTTTGCATGGATCTTGTGTAGCATCTCCTTGTGCATTGACTTGGGAACCATAACTACAGGCCCTTTGTATATTATGCCATTTTACATAGTAAGCTCATCTCGATAGCTCCAGTAAGGGTGCAGCCCGGGGGGGGAAAGTTGGTTCTTTTCAGCAGGCTGTCCGTTTGTTATTACTGTGTGTAGCTGACACAGGGTTGGGTCTTTCTTTGTCTCCTGCCGCAGGCGAAGTTCGGTGCTGGCCACTTGTCTCGAGTTGGGCTCGCTGTAGTCTTTCTCCAGCTCTAATCTAAAGACTTCAAATCCAGTTACCTTGACACTTACAGGGTTTGAAAAAGGTGCACGGGATAAGGTGTCGGCCAAGTGTAGTGAAGTGCCTTTCCGGTATGTGGTGGTGAACCAGTAGCGCTGTAGACACATAAGCATTTTCTGCAGGCGTGCTGGAGCTTTGTTCAGCGGCTTCTTCAGTATTGTTTTCAGAGGTTGGTGGTCAGTCTCCACCATGATGTCAGATTTACCGTATAGCCACTGATTAAATTTGTGGGAGCAGTTGCAAATTGCAAGGCATTCTTTCTCGATTTGTTAATACCTCTGTTCAGTTTCATTCAGACTGCAAGATGTGAATGCTACAGGTTGACGTTTATCATGCTCATTGGGTTGTAACAGGGCCCCGCCAAGGCCGTCTTCGCTAGCGTCAACTTGAAGCACAACAGGCTTGCTTAAATCGTAATACATGAGGACAGGGGCATTGGTAATAAGCTGCTTGGCTTTGGTGAAGGCTTCATCTTGCACAGTGGACCAGTTGAATGGGACACCCTTGCGGGTTAGCATTCTGAGAGGCCAGATGGTTGCACTGAGATTGGGGCAGTATGGAGATAGACCCTGTAGTTAATCATGCCAGTGAAACGCAGTAGGGTGGGCTTGTTCTGTGGGGCAGGTATTTGCGAGATTGGCGAGACTTTCTATGGGTCGGGCCTGATGCCTTTGTCAGTGATGATGTGGCCCATAAACTTAACTTCTCTGCATCTGAATCTCAGTTTGTTCAATTTGATGTTTCTCTGCACACAGCGCTCCATTAGTGCAACGAAGCGACGGTCGTGGTCACGCTCTGCTTCTTCAAATGTTTCACGTTCGCCATAGACAAGTATGTCATCTGCTGCATTAATTATGCCTTCGGTCCATTCAAGTGTTGCCATAAGCCTCATCTGGAACCCTTCAGGTGCACTGGTAGGCCCATATGGCAGGTGGAGCCATCTATATCTGCCATACGAAGCATGGTGGTCATGATGGACGACTTTTCGTCAAGTGGAATGTGTAAGAAAGCTTCCCGTACATCTACTAAGGAGAAACATTTGGCATTGCACAGTTTGTGTACCTGTTCATTTAATGTTGGCATTTGAAAGATAGGTTGCTCAATGGCTTTGTTTACAGTCTGGCTGGGGTCTATACATACCTGGAATTTCTTTGGTGTCTCTCTGATCAGCTCATTGGAACACCAAGAAGTGGGTTCTTCTACTTTGGCCATTACACCTGCCTCTACATATCCGTCAATTGCTGCTTTTTCCTTAGTTTTTTTTGCCACAGGTATGCGGTGGACTGGCATCTGCACTGGGGTAACTTGGGGTTTGACTTCAAATGAAGTGCACTGGGGGCCAAAGGGAGCCAAGGCCTGTGAAGCTGTTGGCATATTGGTTGAGCACATCTTGTTTTTGCAGATTTTACGAGATTGCACAAACGTGACCCGAAGAAAACTAATAAAAAAAAAAAAAAAGAAACTCGATGCATTTTTTGACTCTGCCCTCGTGCAGAGTAATAAGAGCCGACATGCCAATAAAGTCTTATCTTTACAGTTTGTTATGATCCAACTGTATAACTACAATTTGTTCTAGTGTGTGGCTTTCCTTTTCATATTTTCTGTTGTCGAATTTTGTAATTTTTGAAACACGATGTGGAAGTAACTTGATAGTGTTGAAATGCTACAGCCAGAGAAGCGAAAAACCGAAGAGGAAAAGTTGGCAGCTCGGAGGGAGAGCTTGTAGATTTTGTATGATTTTTTTTATTACAAATGAGACGGGCTGTCACTGTTTCGGCAAAACTAATTCATTTTAATACATTTAAAACACACTGTAACACTCATTTTCTACAGCTGTTTGAGTCACTATTGTATGGGACAACCCAAGCATTTGCAGGACGACTAAAAAATAAGCTGTTATTATTCAGAATTTGAAATGAATTTTCTGTTCCTAGTGTTGCTGCAAGGCGTGATGAACTCTTTGTCTGTAGTGGTGGGGGCTTGTTGCACCGAGTATCCTGGGAAGGGCAGCTGGAACATGAATCAATTTCTGTTCACAACATTCTTTTTACTAACGACTTGGAGAATGGAAGAGGTATTACTGTATGTACATCTATGTAATGGTTGAAATTAATATAATTAAATGTTATTAAAAACTTAAAATTTTGCAACTTTGTGATAATGTCATTCAGCAGCTCCATTAAAAATTTTAAATGCGGTTTTCAAGTGAGGCATATTTAAAGCTGCAGCAAAAGATGAAACTTTTAAAAACTCTTAAAACATTTTTGTGGTGCACACCCTCCAGCAAGCGAAAAAGCTCTGCAGTAGACTTCTCAATTTAAATAAAGTTTAATAAAAATTAAAGGAATACTTGGGTTACTTCAGGTAGGTTGTATGATTGGCTGTGACATGCATATGAAAAGTTTGACTGACATGTCTTTGCTAAACCTGCATCTAAATGGTTTATGATTTTTTCTTTTGTTTACACATTATCTACCTTGAGCCCACAGCAATACCGCCTACCCTTGGTAAAACGGGTTTAAATATTATTCATTCTTCAGAAACAATGTCACGATTACTAACAATTTCAAATGTTTAGTTTTGAATATTTAGTTTTTATACAATTAAAAATATAAAACAAGGTAAAAATGTTAAAAAAGTTAAAAACGTTTTCGATCAACTCGATCATCTTCCAATTTCTCGAATGTGGCTCATTATTTAAGATAAAATATAAAGTTAATCACGCAGCAAACCTTGTTTATCTCGGCTCTTGTAATTCATGCGACGATACGTACGTGGGAGAAACTTGCAGGAATTTTGAAATTAGAAAAAATGAACATGAAGACACCTCTAAAACCTCTGAACCTGCCAAGCATTCTTCCGCTAATCCTGGCCATTCATTCTCATGGAAATTCCTTGCATTTTCAAGCCACTGGTGTAAACGAAGAACACTTGAAGCTATTTATATTGCCAATTTGAATCCCTCGTTGAACAAACAAATATTTTCTTTTAATCTTTTTCTGTTTCCCAAAGGCATCACTTAACAATGAGCTTTGTTTTATGACCAATATTTAAATCTTGTTCGAACCCGCACCTTTTTATACTGAAGATGATCGAGTTGATTGAAAACGTTTTTAACTTTTTTAACATTTTTACCTTGTTTTATATTTTTAATTGTATATATGGAGAACTTTCTTTTTAATAGTTTTTATACATATGTACAGTATCCAAATGATGTTTTTCATCCTGGATACAATTTGGAAGATACCAGTTAACCAGAATGAAACAAAATCAATATTTGGTTTCGCATTTTTCTTTCGTTTCTGTTCATGATTGATAAATTTTATTTGTGTTTAGTCAATCATGTTCGGTAACATTACCCCTCCCCTCTTCCTGAAATATAACGAGAGGTCCACTATGATGCCGTTCCCATCCCTCATTAATATTCCAGGCTATAGGCTTAAGAAGGCCTAAATTGTGTTCTCTTGGTACTTTATTATATACTACTTATTAACCTCGTCCGTTCGGTCATTACAGGGAAATCTCAGAGTAAGGCCTTGTTTTAATGAACGAGCGATAGCTCTGTCATTACAACAAGACAAAGGTCTGAGATTTCCCTGCAATGACCGAACGGACGAGGTTAATAAGTTATTTATTATGTGGCCTTTAGTCTGTTTTCGGAAGAAAATGAAAATAACACCGGAAGTTAATTTCCATATCCGCTTGCGCACGCGCACTCATTTCAAACGATGTTCACTCAGCCGAATTTGCAGTCGTCACGAAAAACAGGGAAAAATGATTTGTTCAAAAATGAACAGTCAAAAACAAATGCCAAAAAAAAAATTTAAAGAATCTTATAATGACCGGTCATTATGAAATGTAATAATGACCGGTCATTACAGGGAAATCTTGCCCTCCCAGCAGCCATTCAGATTACAGGAAACTATCTAGCCATATAATACAGCAAATTAACACTTCACTTAATGAACGCGAATTTTTAACAAAATCATATTAATTTAGGTCGCGTGAATTTTCTGTAACATTCATAAACAGAAGCGTTAATTTAGATAACTCTAATTTGTTTGGATTTCAACTCAGTGAGACGTACATGTTCCGTCCGTACAAATATAGAAGTCCAGACCATAGCACACAATACCAAACTGCAGTTTTTTTAAAACATCATCCTCCTTTGCCTCTTGGTCACTTTCGTCATCAGAAAAATAGTCCTTGATATTTGATCTTGACATATCGTCTCGGACGATCTCGTTCATTATAGATAGGGATTCATCCACGTAAGCTATGTCGATGAAATATCAATCTTCCTCAGTTGTAGCTTTTAAAATCGCCAAACATCCTGGTTCACTCCACTTTACTGTCTTTCACAATCACGTTAATTTTCTTTGTTTTGAAATCTTTACCCTCTTTTCGCGTTAATTTTTTGTTTTTTTAAGCAATTTGCATTTGATTCATGTTAATTTAAGTCGCGTTAATTTAAATTACGTTAATAAGTCCGAGCGTTAATTTCCTGTAATAAGGTATTCTTTATGTAGAGACTCCGATCAAACACATGATTGATACATTAAAGTGCTACTAACACCAAATATTTTTTTTCATCTACTGAAAGTGTTTGGAAAATAAGGTCGTTTAAAAAAAGAATTTTCAAAATCGGTCGTATTCTCGATTTTTTATAAGCATTCGAAACGCGCTATTTGATGGTTAACGACCGCGTTGTCGGGGGACTGGGTTGTGACGTCATTCTTTAATCTTTAATTTGGATCAAAAAACGCTCAAAACACAGCAAGATGGACGCGAGTGAGTCAAAGATTTTCGATTCAGAAGTACATTACATTTTTTCCTATTTGTGTTTAGAAAATAACACGTTGAGCAATAGTAGAAAGGTCTGGAATGACACAAAACCCAGTCCCCCGACAACGCGGTCGTTAACCACGATGGCTTCAAATTTTGCTAGTTTGCGCCACTGTAGAAAAAAAGCTATTTAACCAAATTTAAAAATTTTTTCGCAGAAGTACTTAAAACTATATGCTAAATGATTTGAGCCAAAAAAAACTTTTAGTGTTAGTAGCACTTTAAATCTGAAGAGCACTACTAATGTACAAGTCTAACACTTCTAGGGTTCTTTGTTGCAGCTGTTCCCCTTGATCATGAGGGTGTATGTTTTAGGGCTATGCAGTATAGTCCCCTCCTGGGAGGATTTGCGGTCGTGCTGGCCGACGGCAGGGGTGGATTCCTATCAGCTTCAACAGCAAGCTTTGAATTTTCAGTAAGTATTTGGAACCAACATTAGTTTTTGAAAACTTCAAGCCTAATATGTAAGTAGTTTTTTTCTCTTTATGGTTTACAGAATTTACCACTATCAAAAAAATAATTAATTTACTGAAATAAAAGAAAAGTAAAACTCAAAGCACAAAATTAAATATTTTGAAGAATCAAAGCAAAAACTGCTCAAAACAAATTTCTTCAGCCAGACTGTGGGTATCTAAGAGATTAGCTGATTGAACAATTCCTTCATTTTCAACAGGATATTATTGGACTGTGGGCTCAAGAGCTGCATTCAGCAACTTGCATTGCAGTTAATCATAGATATCGGTTAATTGCATTTGGCTGTACAAAGTGAGTTTTGTTTTCATTTACCATTAATGTACCAAAACTGCCTATTTTTGGTATGTTTTTAACTTTTTAAAGTTCTAGACGTAGCAACAATTTACTAGATTATTAAAATTCAGTATTCATGTTTTAACTTTAATAGGGACTTTAAGAAACTACGACGGCAACGCCAACGACGACGGCTCAGAAAAATCATATTTTTGATGTGCTCTTTACTCCTTTCTGCTGATTATTAGGATTTTGTTTTCTCCGCTCTACGGCTTTGCGAACAGAAAAAAAGTAAAAGTTCCTCCTTGAAGGTAAATCAATACTGAGAACATTTTTGTTACCAAGTCCTCGTCGTTTCAAGAACTCCAAAATAGGTCTTTTCAGGTCCGTTTCTAGCGACAACAACATGCAAGTGCTCAGCTCGACGCATTCCAACGTGCGGTTACTGTGTTTACCAGTGTTGTTCAGTGCCGTTGTCGTCGGCGTCGCCGTCTTCGTTTCTTAAACTCTCTAATATGTACTTTGCAGTAGAAGCTCCTTTTTAGCTAGAAACATGTTTGCTTCTCTTCTCAGCTTGGCCAAACACAATAGGAACTTAGTTTTGTTTTTTTAGTATACAGCGAAAATAAGTTCTCCACAGCAAAGGAGAAGACATGATGTTGTGGTATATTTGGGAAGTTGTCTCGTAAACTTTAAAATCTCTCTCTAAGCTATTGTGTTTTGTGTATCCAGTATACTGACATATTTATGGTTAATAGCATGAGGACAAAATTACTGGATGCTGATTGGTCAATGAAGAGGGCATTTTTTCTTAATTTCGCTTGTGAGGAGGGCAAAACTACTCATTCACGATTGGTCTTCAGGTTGCCTAGCCGCAGCGTATTCTATCGAGAAGTTATAGCTAAAAATATCTGTAACAATGGCGTCTCGTTGGGATATAGTTGACGAGGAATATATCTAAGAATTAAAAGACAAGAGCGAAAACGAAAACACGAAGAAAATTACGGAGAATTGGAAGAACCTTTTCAAAAAGCGGGCGAATAAAAGAAACTTCCACGCAGATTTGGAAGAGTGCGAGAGCGATGTCCTCGACCAAACACTGTCTTCATCGACAAATCAGATTCTGAGTGATCTTAAAGCGTTTTTTAAACTGTTTGAAAAAGCACTAACTGTGTATTTTCAAAGTTGAAAGTTCGTTAGCAGGCCAGGTTGTCAATTTCCTGGTATCTTGTGCAAAAATAAAATTTCATTTAGCTCATTTGTGCGTTAGTAGTGATCGATTATTTGTCAATATTAAATGGTATCCTATGACTAATTACACAAGAGCGCATTCAGTAATTCCGCCCTCTATGTTATTAAAAAGTAATCGCGATGGGTCTTCATAAAATTAAGGGTTATTATTATATGGCTAGATAGTTTCCTGCAATCTGATTGGCTGTTGGGAGGGCAAGATTTCCCTGTAATGACAGGTCATTATGACATTACATAATGACCGGTCATTATGAGATTTTTTGACATTTATTTTGACTGTTCATTTTTGAAGAAGTCATTTTTGCCTTTTTTTCGTGACGACTGCCGATTCGGCTGAGTGAACATCGTTTGAAATGAGTGCGCGCGCAAGCGGATATGGAAATTAACTTTCGGTGTTTTTTCGTTTTCTTCCGAAAATTGAATAAAGGCCATATAATAAATAATTTATTAACCTCGTCCGTTCGATCATTACAGGGAAATCTCAGATCTCTGCCTTGCTATAATGACCTCGCCTTGGTCATAACAACAAGGCCTCGGTCTGAGGTTTCCCTGTAATGACCTCACTCTCAGTTAATAAGTAGTATATATCACGCGTGTTTTCAGAAGTTGCTGAAATTGCCCGAGTTGCTGCCTCGGCCCCATGTGATTACCTATAAAAACATTCAGTTTTTGGGGAGCATGCCCCATATTCCTCTTCATGTTCACGCCTTCGAGTTTAAAACTGTCTCCCAATATTACCTGCTCCGGAGATTGAACAGTCTTTTAACTGCAAGCTATGAATTTATCTTTTCAGTGGTGAGTGCCTGGTATATGGGTTTGATGATATAACAGGAGCCCTTCAGATCACACACAAACTGGTCCTCTCAAGTAAGGATTACCCAGGTATCCTTTGGAGAAAATAGCAAGCGATAACAAAATTTTCTTAAAAACTCATAAGTTTTTGTTTTTTACTGGCGAAACGACTCGGGGTCCCTGTTGTTGTACTAAAATAATGTAAAATACTCAACGATGCAACGCTCACTACCCTTGTGATAGTTTGAGCACTCTGGGCCCATGCGCACTTCAAAACTATCTGAATGTATTGCTGGTGTCACCCCACATGCAACAGCCTAAGGCTATCGCATGGGTATAAATATAACCAGTAATTACTATTCAGATCGTTCCAAGTTGCGCTGATGAGCTGTAGAACAGCGAAACACTTGTCTGCAGATTGAACAATAAAAACTCATAAAGAGAAACATATGAGCTTTCGCCGTTCAACGGCATCATCAGAGATAGTAAGAATATTCAAATTAGGCAATATATAGTGGATTGAACCGATCAAGTATGCGAAAAGAGAAGAATGGAGAATGAAAAAAAAAGACAAAAAAGGGTGGTAAACAATGATGCTCCGTAAGGTGTTCTCCTCTAAGGATATGATTAAAATATACCGTATTTCCCCCAATAAACGCCGCCCTCGAATAAACGCCATACCCTGTAAGTTTAAAGTTTGAAAGGCACAGACAAAAATCCTCAACATCGAGTTTATCTGATTTCTTACGCGTTTACAAGCGCAAGACGTTGTAGTTTTAAAACTAAAGCTTGATCGGTACAGTAAGACAAAGAACTGTATCATTTTTTCTACTTTTTAAAGTAAAGTTACGGTTGGTTGCTTAAAAAAATATACAGCATTTTAAAAAAACGCCGCCCTCGAATAAACGCCGCACCCAAATAATGAAAAATTTAATAAACGCCGCGGCGTTTATCCGAGGAAATACGGTATCTAGATGTTAACAAGTGTTTAAACGCAACAATAATAATAAAAAAACATAAATAGAAAAGCTAAGTAACTCGTTTCGTAAGTGAAAGCTAGCGAGTGAAATGTGTCGAATAGAAATACGGATATTTAAAATTCCTGAAAAGGTATATTTAAAATACTAACGTGAGCTATAAAATGATCTAATTTTAGAATTGCAATTTTTCTGTTCCTTGCATTCATGTCGGTAGTTTTTTGTAGGCTTTCGTTTTGTTATTTGCAGATCTTCTACTCTTAAATTTACAGGGTCGTGTTCTCTGGCAATTATTATCACACTGATTTTGTTGTCCGTATTTTTGCAGCTCATTAGGTATTTATAGATGGATGACGTACATAGTTTTAGCTCATAAAGTTTGGTTTGGAAATGGGATATCATATTAAATAAACTATTCCTTAACTCAAAAATATATAGATGCGATTCAGAAAACAGGTAGCGTCCAGTGTCTTGCTTGGACACCAGATGGATGTGCGATTGCAGTTGCGTGGTCCTGGGCATCACACGGTGGTCTTGCTGTATGGAGCGTGTTTGGGTCATTACTGATGTGTACTTTGGGAGGAAACTATGGGTAAATAAAAAAGCACTGTTTAATATTATTTAGAGTAAAACTACTTGTGGACTAGCATCAATTCTGTTCTGATTAGTTACGCTACTAGGCGTCTGTTTTGATAGTCCCCCGGTAGCGCAAAATTGGGTTTCTCTCGCTTATAGTACATTCAACAAAATAACTCAATTCTGATTGGTCGAGAGCAGTACAATTAAATCCAAAATATTACTCCGCGGGAGTACTTATTAAGTTTCCATTATATGGCGATTGAGTACAATCAACAAAAATCAAAATGGCCTCTAGCCGCTTTGTGATTTCCAATGAAGACGTGCTCCAAAGCTAATTATCTTTAAATAATTATCTTGTTTTCAATGTTTTCACAAAAAAAGTTTGCGAATTGCCACAATTATTGTGTTTTCGATGACTATTCTATTACCAAAATAAATATCATTATCAACTTTCGTCTAAAGACTCACACAATTTTGAGAACTTTCAAAATCACTCGTACCTTTTAATCACGAATGATAATGAAGATCGTGCGACATCCGATACAAATAAGTAGGTTTTCATTAACTAAAAATATAAATCTGTAAGGTAAAAATTTTATAAAAGTTTAAAAATGTTTAAAATCATCAAAACATTTCGATCAGCTTGATCATCTTCAGTGTAAAAAATGCGAGTTCGTTCAGGAATATATTGGAGTTAAAAACAAAGCTGTTTCTTAAGTTATATTTTAATGCCATTTTGTCTGACTAGACTTTGAGTATAAAGTAGCCCATTCGGCATTCAGTTTTAGGGGCGTAGTCATCACCGTACATGGTACAGAAACATTATTTTTCGAGAGTTAGCCTTTCATCAAACTATCTCCAATGTTTCAAAGGTTGAAAGATTTTACTCTGGCGAAAGGCTAACGCTTGAAACTTCTGCTATTTTTGGCGGCGTGGTTGGTGCAGTTGGTAAGGTCTATACCTTCCAACCAAACTTCCCATGTTCGATCTCCGGCTCTGTCGAAATTTGAACATTTGTGTGATCTTCTTTTCAACCAAAGCTTACTCAGCTTTTCATCCTTACGAGGTCTGTAAATGAGTAGAAGCTTCGGCTGGGAGCTAACCTGGGATGAACTACTGTCCCGTCCAGGGGGAGTCAATGACTCTCATCCACTTAACACTACAGAAACCGAAGATAAGCGCCGGCCCCATGGGTCACTTTGGCTTGTATAGGATTTAGCTAACTTTTTTTCAGCTTTTTACATTACTTACAGAGACAATCAAACAATTTAGCCAAGAGTTGATTAGATTATATGATATTTTTTGTTTGAAATCACGTGAAATATCATTTTTTGTTTTAGAACTTCTCAAGAGTCATTCCTTCACAATCCTCTTCATGTTAAATCGATGGTAAGTGATACAATGAAGGTTTTCAATAAGTACCGTAGAATTCCGAAAGTAACGGGCCCCCGAAAATAACGGCTACCCAAAAGTGACGGCTACCCGAAAGTAGCGGCCCCTTTTGCCTGTAAAATCCGAAAGTAACGGGGACCGTTACTTTCGAAATTCTACGGTACCAGTACCTGGCTATATTTTTACTAGATTTTCTTGTAGCCAATGGAAGTTGAGCCTTTCATTGTTGAATATTCTTGTTAGTATTCCTTATTGGAGTACACATAATTGTACACTATAAATTATGTCAATTTTTCGTTTTTTAAAGTTTTGTATTATCCATTAGGGGAGTCAGGTTTATTGGCCTAGTGGTTATCACTGACGCCTCCCACCTCTACAGACCCTATAGTTCGAATCCTCTCTCTTATGTCCTAACTCCTGACTGGAGTATCGGTCCTTTTATCAAATCTCTCCATCTCCTTCTATCCTTGGCCGCTTGTTCCGCCTTCCTCCATGTCTCAAACCCCATCTCAAGTCTCTCTCTCTTATGTCCTAACTCCTGACTGGAGTATCGGGACTTTTATCAAATCTCTCCATCTCCTTCTATCCTTGGCCGCTTGTTCCGCCTCCCTCCATGTCTCAAACCCCATCTCACGTCTCTCTCTCTTATGTCCTAACTCCTGACTGGAGTATTGGGCCTTTTATCAAATCTCACCATCTCCTTCTGTCCTTGGCCGCTTGTTCCGCCTCCCTCCATGTCTCAAATCCCATCTCACGTCTCTCTCTCTCTTATGTCCTTACTCCTGACTGGAGTATTGGGCCTTTTATCAAATCTCACCATCTCCTTCTATCCTTGGCCGCTTGTTCCTCCTCCCTCCATATCTCAAACCCCATCTCACGTCTCTTTCTACTGTTCTCCTCCATATCTCAAACCCCATCTCACGTCTCTCTCTTTCTACTGTTCTCCTCCATATCTCAAACCCCATCTCACGTCTCTCTCTTTCTACTGTTCTCCGCCATTTCACCCTCGGTCGACCTCTTTTCCTTTTCCCCTCTGGTGCCCATGTGATTTGAATACATCATAAATATTGTATATAAGAAAAGAAAATATAATTCAAAAGGGCATCTCATGAAGTCTTTTTTTTATTCTTCATTAGGGCTGGGGTCCTGAGGGTTATAACTTGGGTATGATTTCAACTGAGGAGGAAAATGGAGGAACTGGTAAGAACTTTATGTTAGATTTATAGAACGAGCCAGTAAGCGGTCCTGATATTTCCCCGAGATGGAGTCGAGGGAAACATCAGGACTCGAGGGAAAACAAAACTAACTAGTTTCCCGAGGAACCATACATTAAGTGCTTT
>JAOEHV020041370.1:1174-17467 GCA_025447995.2 Isaurus tuberculatus | reverse complement strand
GCAGGATCCTAATTTCAGACCCTAAAAGTATCGTCGAGCACCCCTACCCACTTTTCAGGGGAGTCCCCCCCCCCGGGACATTGTTTTGAAAGACTAATTCGTGCTAGTTATATCTAGTTAAATTGAACGCACGATTCTGTTTTATTACTGGTGCTGACCATGTGATAACGGTAATACTAATATATTAAACACTAGTTAGAACCCAGTGCCCGCGGCAGGAGGAATTTTGAACTGGTAACCCAAAATCCAATTTTTCGTGGCATCACTTGGCTGGATTGGTAACTAAATTTTCCCCATTCTCAGTTGTCTGTTAATGAGCTCAAACTTCTACTGTAAAACCAATGTAACAAATCTTGGAATTTCAGATGTAAATAACAAATCCAATCACTAAAATAATCCATAATTTAGTGAAAAAGAAACGTTGCGATCGCTTACGGAATAAAACAAACTGCTGCTGTCGTTCTTGAAGCCGATTATCAACTGAATGGCCACCCTAAATAATCAAAATGCTTGCCGAATATAAAGCAAGGCCATCTCCAGAAACTCCTTCAATTCGAACACTAAGTATCAAATAATGATAGAAGGAAGATTTTCTAATTATGAGATTGTAAAATTTTTGACTTTGTATACGTATATGATGTTGCGAACATCTATAACCTATACTCGCGAGTTTGAAAAAAAATGTATAACAGTTATCGTTCAGTTAATAATAATGACTTTATTTAGGTGTCAAGTCATTCTAGCCGGCCACAAAGGCCTACTAATTGGGGACACCATCTTTACCACTCGAAGGTGGACGGAGACTTTTTCACATGACACACATAAACACAGATGTCTCCGAGGGCCTACGGTTTAACGTCCTTATCCGGAGAAGACGCGAAAGTCTAACCATTTGCAGATAGAAAGGCAGCACCTTCTCCTTAATTATTTTAAGACCCTAAGTGTTGGTCCGACCGGGAATCGAACCCGAGCCTCCCGCTCGACAGACTGGCACCTTACCAACTAGGCTAACCAGGTTGCTGTTGAATGGAAAAAGCCCAAATTAAACTAAATGTAGAAATAAAGCATATTGTTTTAAAAAAAGATTAAAGCTTTAATCAAAACTGCTGGTATAGTTTTATTGGGTACAGTGTTGGCTATTCACTGAGAGATCATTTTTTTTGTGAAACTACATCGAGATCCCCTCCCCACCTCGCTAAGGTCAAATGCATGGCTCTGGACTTAAAATGTGAAATAGTTTAAGAATCAAATTAATTTGAGCAGTTGCAATTGCTTTAGATTTGATAGACCATTTTTATTTTGAACTATAATTTGTTATCATGAATAGGAAAAATCGAATTTATGAATTCGAGTCTTTTTTAAGTTTAAGGTCGCTGAGGTAGACATTGTATAACCTCAAATCTATGCCAATATTCAATTGATTTTTTTTGCTTAAATTTTTCGCAAAAAGTGCTAAAAAATTTTATTGAATGTATTGTCAAGTATGTTGCTAATTACAACTCTTGTATTGAAACAGTTTTGATACAATGTAAATTACAAACATTGAAAAAAGAACTCAAATCCCTTGTGAGCTATTTTCTTTTCAACGTTATTCACGCTAAATGACACCGCCCCTAAAAATTGTACGTTGCCAAGGAAAACACAAAATAAAAGAAAGTTTGTTGTGCAATCAACTTTAGTTTATCATAAAAAAAACCAGTGCGATAGGACGACTGTTGCTTGTTCCGAAGTCACTGTTTCTTTAAAAATTTTCAAATTTTTGCCTCTTCGAACCACCAAGATTATCAAAAATGGTAGGTAGTGTTTCGAGTAAAGCTTGTTTTTTAAGTGAGGTCAGTTTTAACTTCCGATTTTGAGTTGTTAGTTTTTGTTTCATTCCACAGCGTGAGTGTATTTCTGTCCACGTTGGCCAAGCCGGAGTTCAGATTGGTAATGGCTGTTGGGAACTGTACTGTTTGGAACATGGAATCCAACCTGACGGTCAGATGCCAAGTGACAAGACCATCGGCGGTGGAGATGATTCGTTCAACACTTTCTTCAGTGAAACAGGCGCTGGAAAACACGTTCCGAGGGCTGTGTTCGTTGACTTGGAACCAACCGTAGTCGGTAAATATGCTTTTCAAACGTTTTATTAAAATTGAAAATATTTTTTATTTAATAAGATCGAGTTGGCAACTTTTTTAACAACTACAGTTTTCATTTAAAACTCAGCCATGTTTGAGTCTTCAAAAAAACAACATTTGTAATGTCAATAGTTTGCCGTTTCGGCATATGCAACATTATCCTGATAAAACTTGAAGAAAGTAAGTGCAATATTTATCTTACTAATAGTTTTAAAAACAGATACTGTAATAGGAAAATATATAGTGAAGGACTTAACTTAGGTCGATGGGCAGTCTTTGTTTTGTGTACCGAAAGAACGTGGTTGATTGAACGGTCGTTTTCAATATAAAAATTATCTCCAAAGTCTGAAGAATAGTACGGAAGTAAAATTCAACAATCGAAACAGGAAAAGCGGATCTTTTAAAAAAAAACAACAGCAACTGAACTGTCTGATAATCCTTTTTGTTTAAAAGACTCTTAGTTATGATTACTGAAATATTACTAAAAAAATTTAATCGCTTGATAAAACGCAATGCTAGTGTTGTTTTATAACACACACAAACGCAACTGTATATTACCAATATTTTCGACAACCTCTTTTCCGAGGAATCAAGATTTTGTTGAAAAACACGGTGTTGTAAAAACCGATCTTAACCGAATCACTAGAGGAAAACAAATTTAGCTTTTCGTTGCGAAGCAACTTATATTAGATAATGCGTTAGATTTCAGGTGCTAATGACTACGATAAAATGTATTTGGCGGCCAAACTCTAAAGTTAATCATTATATAAATATTTAACAACCTTTAAGATTTGCATAAGGGTTTAAAACCGTAAACAAATTCTACTGAGAGGTGATTGGTACGATAACCTGATCTCAATTACTTATGAAAATTTTTCTGCAGTTAAATTACTTTCACGTCTGTGTAATCAGTTAATCAATGCTTTAGATGAGCTTATGTAATTTACAAACCGTCAACAGATGAAGTCCGTACTGGGACATATCGCCAACTTTTCCACCCCGAGCAGCTGATCACCAGCAAGGAGGATGCCGCTAACAACTATGCTCGCGGGCACTACACCGTTGGAAAGGAACTCATTGACCTGGTGTTGGACAGGATTCGAAAGCTGGTAAGTGTGTGGCTGCATAGATTTTTTTTTATAGTTTTAACTTGGTTTTAAAAGTATATCTTAAAAATGCTAATACTTATAGGGCTACTAATGTTAGCGATTTAGCAAGTTGGTGAATATATCTAATTCTTAATACATATATCTTATTAGACAGTTTAGTATGTAGTATGGCTACATATTTTTACGAGTCTTGTAATATTTTGACGAGCCCAAAGGGTGAGTCAAAATGCACACGACGAGTACAAATATGAAAGCCATACTATATACTAAACTGTCTAATAAGTTATTTATTATCCAACCTTTTGACAAAATTTTTAATTTGAGAAAAGTGAAAAGATTACCACTGCATCATGATGGCCGCGCGCGTGACAGATTATAACGTGAGATATTTGTACTCGTCCCAGACCCACTCTTGGTGTTATTTGTACGGTATTTTTGCAGTTGGATAATAATCGCTAAAATTAATTTCCGCTAAATTTAAAATAAGCTAAAGTATAGTATATAAAGTATGGGCATATTTTCTGATATTTTTGAGTCAGTTTTTTTTAACTTTCCTGAACTGGAGAATGGTATAAAATTTTCTTACCAATCGTTTAGTTTAATACTATTTCTTTCGTTTAATTTGGGTTTTTGTATTGTGTTCAATAAACCCCCCTAAAATTTACAGAAATTAATTTAGTAGTCGCTGATCTTGTAAGAAAAATTTGCTTTAATAATAGCTAAAGTTAATAGCCCTAACGCATTTTGCACACTGCTTGGTCATAGAGTAGGCAGTGAAGATTTCTATTTAGATTTCAAATAAAATACAAGTTGAATTCCTAGCTCTCCAAGTCCTAAGAAACAAATAAGATAAAAATGTAAGGTTGCCCCGCCTTTAAGCTTTATTTTTTGAATTTTAAAAATATAAAATCATAAGCAAACTTCGTTAAACTCGCTTATTTTTGAAATTTTGTTAATTGGAACATTTACTGAATCGGCCTTTGGAGACCAACAAAATCGTATTGCAGCTTGCTAAACTGAGTTCGAAATACAAATAAGTTCTTGTTGTTTTCCTAGAAATAAATAAAAAATTTCTTACCGCAGAAAATAATAAACTGTTTAAACATAATCGGTATAAAATTAGAGGGAAAGTTTAATGTGAAAAAATAACTTTTGCTTGTTACTTACCAAAATTTAAATAATCCAAAATTAAAATTACCGTTCCATTTATATTAAAATTAGCACAGGTAAACTTTAAGGAAATTCAAATAATTCCTGTTGTTTGCTTGTTTCACAGTGTATTGTTCTAATTTTCAACTCATTTTCAACAGGCTGACCAATGCACCGGACTTCAAGGTTTTCTTGTGTTCCACTCCTTTGGTGGTGGTACCGGATCTGGATTCACTTCTCTCCTGCTTGAGCGTCTCTCAGTTGATTATGGCAAGAAGTCTAAACTGGAATTTTCCATCTACCCAGCTCCTCAGATCTCAACTGCTGTAGTTGAGCCTTACAACTCTATTCTGACCACTCACACCACCCTTGAGCATTCCGACTGTGCCTTTATGGTGGACAATGAAGCCATCTACGATATCTGTCGCCGTAACCTGGATATCGAGCGTCCAACCTACACCAACCTGAACCGTCTGATTGGTCAGATTGTGTCCTCCATCACCGCTTCTCTCCGTTTTGATGGTGCTTTGAATGTGGACTTGACAGAGTTCCAGACCAATTTGGTGCCCTACCCACGTATCCATTTCCCATTGGCCACCTATGCACCTGTCATTTCTGCTGAGAAGGCCTACCACGAGCAGCTAAGTGTTGC
Organism: Isaurus tuberculatus; assembly: GCA_025447995.2. Classification (NCBI taxonomy): domain Eukaryota; kingdom Metazoa; phylum Cnidaria; class Anthozoa; order Zoantharia; family Zoanthidae; genus Isaurus; species Isaurus tuberculatus. The sequence goes on along the minus strand of JAOEHV020041370.1, from coordinate 12,434 downwards.
TGAGATTACAAATGCCTGCTTTGAACCTGCCAACCAGATGGTGAAATGTGATCCCCGTCACGGCAAGTACATGGCCTGCTGTCTGTTGTACCGTGGTGATGTGGTACCCAAAGATGTAAACGCCGCCATTGCCACCATCAAGACCAAACGTACCATCCAGTTTGTTGATTGGTGTCCAACTGGCTTCAAGGTTGGTATCAACTACCAGCCACCCACAGTTGTACCTGGAGGAGACTTGGCCAAGGTGCAGCGCGCTGTATGCATGTTGAGTAACACCACTGCCATCGCTGAAGCGTGGGCTCGTCTGGATCATAAATTTGATTTGATGTACGCCAAGCGTGCGTTTGTTCATTGGTACGTTGGTGAGGGTATGGAGGAAGGAGAGTTCTCTGAGGCTCGTGAGGATCTTGCTGCACTGGAGAAGGATTACGAGGAAGTTGGTGTAGACTCCGTTGACGAGGAGGGAGAAGAAGAAGGAGAGGAGTATTAAGTGATATAACTGTTCACTCAACAGAACAATTTGTTTCTTTATATACTTCTTGATTTTGTTCAACACCACTAGTATACAAAATAAAGTGCACGGTTTGAAGAATTTTGTTTGTGTTGTATTTTTCATCTGCATAGAGTTTGATGAAAGTGTTTAAAATTGCTGCATGATAGTTACAAAGGGTAGAGTTCTCATACTTTTTACAGCTGAGTTGTAAGAAAACGCCCATGAATTGAAACAAAATGTGTAAGAAATTATTTAAAAGTTGGCTAATGTTTGTTTTTCACTTTCTGCTTTTTACCAAGCATGCATCTGTTTCTAAATGGTTAAAAAACAAATATTCTGACTTTTGAAAGGAATTTAGCTAACGTTCCCCAAACGTTACTGACCCTGCTAAAAAAAGTTTGCAAACGTGTTCCGTGGAATGCACTATTAACAGCACTTCAAAATACGTCCAACTTACAAGTTAAGAATTCTCACTTAGCGTTCGTTTTGCATACAACTCGACTAAATTTCTCAACCTCGCAAAAGTGGCTCGCGTCGCGACGCATCATGGGAGAAAAAAAATGTTGTCTGGTCCACCATGACTGGGCTTACCACAGTAGGTAGGTAGCCCAGTAAAAACCAATTAAAACAAAAATGAATAATCAATTGGAGTACTGTTTTCTAGAGTTGCTTTAAATGTTCATTTCAATCAAATGGTTGGTCAGAAGATTCCATATTTTAATCATTCTTTTAAGGAAGGAATATTTACTTGTTTCTTTTTAAAAAATTACTGGTTTCAAACATAAGTAAAGCAACTCTAAGTTAAAAAAGCACCAATGTTTCATCTCTTACCATCCACCCTTTTATAATAATAAAAAAATCGAAAAAAAAACATTTGAAAAAACTGACGATAAACGCGAACCATTAATATTCTAAGGAAGTTTCATATATTCAAAAACCTGAGTTGTTCCGTATCTTATAAACTGTACGCGTGCACTTCACACGAAGCTGCCCACCCCTCAAAAAACAAAAACAAAAAATAACTGTATCTTGATTTATTACCATACAACTTAATTAACGTAGGGAGTGAATAAAGTTAAGTTTTAGTTAAAAACTTGATAAAACTTTTTGGCAGAACGCGCGACACGATGAAACATTTTGGTTAATAAATATACATTTTTAAAGTGCCCATGACGCAAAATGTTTTTGCTCATTTGAAAAATGTGGCGTTTAATTCAAACATACGATTTCAAAATCTCAAGGGTGCAAGGTAAAAATTGGCAGTTTCACACGCGTTTTAACGTTAGTTATTTTGCTACTAAGAATTGTCTCGGGAACTTGATCAAGCCACACATTGGTGAGGTTATTTTGCTTCATTTTTACTTTAATTTCAAAGATTAAACGTTTCATTTCCTTTTGTTTCGGCAGTTTTCTCCCTTAGGAGCAACACAATAGCCTCCTCTTTCTCTTCTTTTATTTTTTTGCTCCTTTTTAAAAAGTTAGTTAGTGTCCTCTAGCTTTACCTTACAAGCTGTTTTGACGTGGTACATGGTATTTTGGCCATGCGAAACAACTATTTATTATGTCTGAAATATTCTAACTATAAGCGCGTATATAAAAACACCAATATTTCTCCTAAACATCTCAAATTTTGGAACTGTACGTTTGAAAGATTATATTTTTCAAATGTGCAAAAAAAAAAAAGAAAAAGAAATTGTGTCATAGGCATTTTAAAAAGATAACAATTCTCTAAAATTCTCAAAAAGCCTGATGATAATGAGCTATATATTCTTTGTGGAACTTTCCGAGATTACACCTCAGAATAGAATTTAACATATATGTGGTTCATATTATCAGTGGAATCTTGATTCACAACAAACTTTTAAAGTTGTTCAAAATCTTATTAGAAACTGAAGAATATATGGTGATAGAAGCAAAGAGTGTTAACAAAAATTTGCCTTTTCCGAGGAATGGGAGGCAATCAGAGCGCTTAAAAATCTAAACAACGGCAGAGCACAAATAATTGTAAATCATACTCCTACGAGTTCTTGATCCATAGTGGACAACAGTACCAAGGGATGTTCAGAAACATACTCAGTCACTATAATTTTGTTTTTGAAGAAATTATTGATGAGGAAAAGTTTTTGTTCTTCGCGAAGTGCAAAATCTGCAAATCTGAGAAGATGAGTGTCATATATTCAAATGATTTACTCTCACTTTAAAACAAAAGCTAACGTAGATACTTGATTTTGTAAGGAAGGACTCAAGGGAATATATATGAAAGGTAATATTATTAGCACCACAAGCCAGTTGAAAACAAACTTGCAACAATAGACCAACCGTTCTTTATTTAGATGATTACTAGAACCTTTAAATGAATAGCATGTTCCGGAAAATTTTTGTTTTCGTTCAAACAGCATTATACATTTAACGATCGAATACTTATTTTTATAGAATACATCCCTATATCAACAAACTCGCCATAATTCTACAGTTAGTGCAATCGAGAAACAAAGCTGAAAACGGAGAAACATTGAAATAACGGTTATTTATTGTGTTTGAAGAAGAAAATTAACTCCCACTAGTTGTTGGCGCCACTAACTTCACTCCTGATTAAGAAGAGGTGAATAACACCTACACGAGTTAACTTAAATCCAATGTCTACATTCGCCACGATTTCAAGATAAACCCAAACGCGCGTAGATGAACTTTGCGCAACATTATAAGCTAGTTTGTGCTAATAAACGTACTGAGCAAGTATAATATATTAAAACTTGACACAAATTTGGCAGTCAAAAGAAATTCAAAATCTGTTATTCAAGGTACTGTGAAATAGTTTCTATTATTTGAAATGCAAGTCTCCATGACAACCGAATACGCTAAGTGCTTTATTTGCATCGAAATAGTTACTACACAATTGGAGTCTTATTCGAATAATGAAAACGAATTCCTTAGAAATTATTACAACTTCAAAGGATCACTTCTATTCAATTAAAATCAATATATTCAACGTTGCCAAGGTGCATTTTATTCAGCAAATAAAAGAAAGTTTGTTGTGTGATTAACTTCAGTTTGTCTAAGAAAAACAGTGCGAAAGGACGACTGTTGCTTGTTCCGAAGTCACATTTCTTCAAGACTTTTCAAAACTTTGCTTCTTCGAATTACCAAGATTATCAAAAATGGTAGGTAGTGTTTCGAAATGTAAAGCTTATTTTTTATAACAAGTCAGTTTTAACTTTAGATTTTGAGTTGTTAGTTTTTGTTTCATTCCACAGCGTGAGTGTATTTCAGTCCACGTTGGCCAAGCCGGAGTTCAGATTGGTAATGGCTGTTGGGAACTGTACTGTTTGGAGCATGGAATCCAACCCGACGGTCAAATGCCCAGTGACAAGACCATCGGCGGTGGAGATGATTCGTTCAACACTTTCTTCAGTGAAACAGGCGCTGGAAAACACGTTCCGAGGGCCGTGTTTGTTGACTTGGAATCAACTGTAGTCGGTATAGCATCAGTTATATTTATATTCTTCTTTATCTGTTTTAAAACGCTTTCCGTAACTTTTTAAGTAAAGTAAAAAAGTAAAAAAGTGTCGCAAACGTTAGGCATTTTTTCCTGTGATATTCCAAACACCTTAATTTTAGAAACTGTTTTTTTTTGTTTCCTTTATTTATTTGAACTAAAGCAAATAAACAGTAATTTTTATTTCCTTTTCTTAATGGCAAAAATGGCGGTGGGGTTGTTAAAGCTGCGTTGACCGAAATGAAATATGAATATTTCATTATGTCAATACTGTGAGCAAAAAGAACATTGAAAAATAATATTTTTTTCTGAACCTTACATTTGATTTTAAGTTTTTCTTGCGAGAAAAGATTTAATTCTTTATCGAACTTTAAATTTTAGCAAGAGAAAACAACTTGTTCTACCAATGACTAAAACTGCAAATGTCATCAATATGCAAATTCAGCAAAGTTCTTTGATAAGAAAAATTCCAAAATCTCAATTTTGAGGAAAATAAAAAACACATACGTTAATGTTTACCATCGCTTATTCTAAATAGTACAAATTAGCCAGATCTGTAGAAAATGCAAACAATATTAGAATTCGAAACATGCTTTTTATTCGGTACCAGCAAGTAGTCGATCGCTTGCAATTACACTTTCGATTCCACAGTAAAAGTAATAAGTTTTTTTTGAACGGTGTTCATAAGTTCAAAATTTTTTGTTTTGTTTTGACACTACAAAATACTGGAATTTGTCGGACCAAAGCTTCACCTTAAGCTTGTTCTCTTAAATTTTTGTTGAATCTCGGCCTGATTGCCCTTTTTAAATAAATTAAGCAAATGACAGAAGAGAAAATGAAATCTATGGAATTTAGCACATGCTATAACGATAGCATGTTGGTTCATCAGACTATCGTAAGTTATAAATTCTGATTCATGCAAGTTTAAAAATCGGGCATATTTTAATAGCAGTTTTTAGGTATGTCAAATTCTGAGCGGCAACGCTTGCTCAGTGATTGAATAAATAGATTTCACATGAGATAAAATTTGCATGTTTATTAAGTTCAAAATAACGATTTCTTTTACTCGCCCTTGAATGAAAACGTGTAGCTAAACATGAAAAACCAAATTCACTTAAGAAGTCTGTAGAAAATATAATCAAAACAAGTTTAACTAAACAATTTAAATAATAACTTGCTGAACAAAGAGGAAAAAGGAGAAATATAGATACATAGAAACTAAATACAAAGAATATTACTCAAGTTAATAAAGACTAATGAAATGTGATTTCAGTTTAGCGATGAAAAGTTACAGCTTAAAAGGTCCTTCCACTACTTTTGGCGATAAATATTAATCCTCAGGCTTTCTCTGGCATGAGGAAAGGGCCCTGGGTACGAGGTTGTAGTCTGCCTCGTCCCTTATACGTCTGTTTTTTAAGCCTTGATGAAATTTGAATTACGTGTGTTGTATTAAAATATATCTTTTTTTACGTTTAATTTTCGACAACTGATGCTTTTTTTAACAGACGAGGTCCGTACCGGGACATATCGCCAACTTTTTCACCCTGAGCAACTGATTACCGGCAAGGAGGATGCCGCTAACAACTATGCTCGCGGGCACTACACCGTTGGCAAGGATCTCATCGATCTGGTGTTGGACAGGATTCGTAAACTGGTATGTCGCTAAGCTTTATTTGCAATTGATCTGGAAATTTAATCAGTTTTCCTGCCACGTGAAAATAACTTTTTAATTGCTAAGAGCCTAAGAAAATAGTAGTTTTAACATTTTCATATTTCTGTAAAAAGTCGCCGTTTTGTTGACTCGATTCAATTAAAGTTAGTAAATCTAAAAAAAAATGGAAATATGAATTTCGATTCGGCATCAATCAAAATATACTATCTTCTTTTTCGCCGAAATTTTTTTCTATTTTTTTTTTACATATTACTACTTTTTTCTTTCTAAAAGACAAACAAGAGAAAAAAGCTATAGGATACTTTAGCCATAAAGGTTCAACGGCGACTGTTTTTTTATTTTCTTTTTAAACTAATAATGTTTAATAGAACAAAATATACTTGATTCTGATTGGCTGAAAGCAGTCCTATTATTTGTAGACATAGTGGAAAAGAGTTAATTCAGTGCAAGAAAAGTTAATTAAGTCAGTGCAACCTATTTGCAGAACTCTCGCCTTTGATTGGGTTAAAAACAATACTCGTGCAACTTTGATACTTTTTGAAAATCCAAACCCTGCAAGTTATTTCAAATTTAAGTTTGAAGTCGTACGATAATCTATACAAACTTTAGAGCCCATTCATATCCATAAAAAGATTATCAATGCTGACTTTTTTAACTTGGATTTTAACTATATGTTAATCTTGAGTAATCATATAATTATGAACTGAGTTAAAACAATTATTGACAAAATCTGTTTCTCAATAGGCCGACCAGTGCACTGGACTGCAAGGTTTTCTTGTGTTCCACTCCTTTGGTGGTGGTACTGGATCTGGATTCACTTCTCTCCTGCTTGAGCGTCTCTCAGTTGATTATGGCAAGAAGTCTAAACTGGAATTTTCCATCTACCCAGCTCCTCAGATCTCCACTGCTGTGGTTGAACCTTACAACGCTATTTTGACTACTCACACCACCCTTGAGCATTCCGACTGTGCCTTTATGGTGGACAATGAAGCCATCTACGATATCTGTCGCCGTAACCTGGATATCGAGCGTCCAACCTACACCAACCTGAACCGTCTGATTGGTCAGATTGTGTCCTCCATCACCGCTTCTCTCCGTTTTGATGGTGCCTTGAACGTGGACTTGACAGAGTTCCAAACCAACCTGGTGCCCTACCCACGTATCCATTTCCCATTGGCAACTTATGCACCTGTTATTTCTGCTGAGAAGGCCTACCACGAGCAGCTAAGTGTTGCTGAGATTACCAATGCCTGCTTTGAGCCCGCCAACCAGATGGTGAAATGTGATCCCCGTCACGGCAAGTACATGGCCTGCTGTCTGTTATACCGTGGTGATGTGGTACCCAAAGATGTGAACGCCGCCATTGCTACCATCAAGACTAAACGTACCATCCAGTTTGTTGATTGGTGTCCAACTGGCTTCAAAGTTGGTATCAACTACCAGCCACCAACAGTTGTACCTGGAGGAGACTTGGCCAAGGTGCAGCGTGCTGTATGCATGTTGAGCAACACCACTGCCATCGCTGAAGCGTGGGCTCGTCTTGATCACAAGTTTGATCTGATGTATGCTAAGCGTGCTTTTGTACATTGGTACGTTGGTGAGGGTATGGAGGAAGGAGAGTTCTCTGAGGCTCGTGAGGATCTTGCTGCGCTGGAGAAGGATTACGAGGAAGTTGGTGTAGACTCCGTTGACGAGGAGGGAGAAGAAGAAGGAGAGGAGTATTAAGCTGTAAATGAAGAAATTTCCCCTCCCGGTGGAATTTCTTCTATTTAACGATATTTAGTCAAAAATAAAAATGTTTTGAAACTGCACAGTGTGACTAATATTTTTGAATTTCTTTTCCGTGAAGAATTTTTCAGCTCCAATGTTGTTTTAGTATTAACCTAGTCCAAATTCTACTGAAATAAAAGATAACAAAATGACAAAAACTAGTAATAATTTTACACAGAAGCCCAGCAAACATTTACTGATCTTTTAGCGGTTTAACTTGAAACTCTTTTTCAAAACCTTTTTTCTTTAAAGAAGTCAGAATTTTTAACATGTTTACATCACTTCATGTGCTCCTTGGTTTCTATACTAATTTTACAGAGTCAGATTGGAACTAACTCAACAAAAAACATCGCAACAGATATTCTTTTATTTTGCGTCTAAGCACTTTTGGCAAAAATAACCTGGACTAAGGTATTTTTCTATTTTTAAAATTATTTGAACTGTACCTGTGCTTTAATTTGCCAAAGTACCCACCAAGTCCTCTTATGAAGTAAACCGGCTTTTTTTTTCGCTTTATTCCTTACAGATGTTAAAAAATATAAAAAAACGGAAGTTTTTGTTTATTTTTTTCTCGAGGAGTGGTTACGAAACTTTTCTTAAAAAATTGATTTTCTTTGCTCACCATCTACAGTCAAAAAAACATCATCCAACCACCTAAAGATAAATAAGCGAACGCAAGCAAAGCAGTGGCTACAAAGCAACACGCTTTTTTCGTGTTCTCGAAACCTCCCGTGTGTTTATACAGGTTATGAATCTGAAAAACGCAGAAAGACCCTCAGTTTCTGGCCCTTTTTAACTCTTGTAATACCAAGTTTCTGTTTTAAACTCGATGTTTTCTAAAATAAATCATTTGTGTTCAACTTGTGGTGCTGTGAACAGGTCAATTATTTTTTTGTAGGTTCTGTTTTAAATGCGTTTTTATCAAAACGAATGGTTATTTGTTCTTCAACGGTCTATTCATTGCTAACGTTTTGTTAGAGTAACGCTAGGTCTTAAGCACTTCATCAAAAATATATATTCACAGCATGGTAAAAGAACCCGTAGTCTCAAAAATATCTCGTTGGATGATCATTGATACAAGTTCATTGAAACCGGCTAATTTACTTCAAATATTTAATTTACTTTAAAAAATAGTAAGTATTCCAATTATCACAGTTTGTTTTCTGATCAGGAAACAGAGAACCTTTATCTTGCATTGGACAAGTACATATATTTTGATGAAAATTGATTAAAGTCAATGTTAGAGGAACCCAACCATAAATCGCGTCATTACCGATTCCACCTTTTAGTTGTTGTTTCATTTTGTACTACACTCTCGCTCAATTTTTCGAACAGCGTGAGTGTATATCTGTCCATATTGGCCAAGCCGGAGTTCAGAGCGGAAATGGCTGCAGGGAACTGTACTATTTGGAACATGGCATTCAGCCCGACGGTCAAATGCCCAGTGACAAGACCATCGGCGGTGGAGATGATTCGTTCAACACTTTCTTCAGTGAAACAGGCGCTGGAAAACAAGTTCCGAGGGCTGTGTTCGTTGACTTAGAACCAACTGTTGTCGATAAGTGTTTTCTTATGTTGCTTTTGATGTCTTGATTGTCGATTGCGTGCATTGTTTTTGAAAATAAGAACAAAGAGAACAAAGAAACAAAGAAAAAAGGTATTGTTTAGCACTTGCCTTGGTTTTACGTACACGGACTGTCTTTCGCAATTAAACAGTTCTCTTTTAACAAAGGCTGCAATTATGCTTTTGTCTACAACTATAAAGCCTAAAAGGGAATTTTATTTTTGAAATAAAGTGTCTTTTACCAGTGATTTTATAAAAAAGATGGAACTATCTTCCTGTGCCACCAGCTGCGACAAGTTCTTGTGGTGTTTTTAATGAACAATGGGGCTGCAGTTAATTTTTTTTTTTAATTTTCAATTTATCTTTAAAAAGTAAGAGCAATTTATAATAATCTTTAATCATTAGCTTAAATTTCACTTTTTACTAAATCAGATGAAGTCTGTGGAGGAACATATCGCCAACTTTTTCACCCTGAACAACTTATCACCGGAAAGGAGGATGCCGCTAATAACTATGCTCGTGGGCACTATACCGTTGGAAGAGTGCTGATTGATTAGGTGCTAGATAAAGTTCGTAAACTGGTAAGAGGCTTGCCGTTAAACAGCAAAAATGTCTGACTTATCGTTCTCCAAGCAGTTGCAAAATAGCTAAAGTAATAAGACTATCTTTCTTTACATTCTGTTACATGCACCAAGTTTATACATACTGACTCAGGGCACACTCAAACGTCGATCTTTACTTGTACCGAACCCAATACCTATTTTGATTGACCCAACAGCCCGCCCGCTTGTTTGTTTGAAAAAAATACATACATTATTGAGTAGACAAAAAGGTTAAATGATTAGTTAAAGGTTTTGACAACCGGTGCTAACCTTCGTCAAAAAGAGGAAGACTACACACCGAATTTCTAAGCCATTTTTCAGATTTTTGTTGAAGTTGAAGTTTAGTCTCAAAATTAAAGGTAAATAAATATTTTAAAAATTGAGTTCTTTAAAAAAGTATATTGTTAATTTAAAATCTACTTTGTGTTTTGTATTCTAAAATAAAAGCAAAATTTGTTGATTTTCAATACGCTACTCATTGCAGTTTATAAACATCTAAACTCATTTTTAAATTGACAGTGAGACATATATAATTTTATTTGACACATTCTCTCTTTTCGTAGTTCAACTGCACCAAGCTTATCTTGTTAATATCTTTCATTTACCTTTAGTGTTTAACATTAAGCCTACTGATAAATACAGTTTGAAAGTTTAAATAGGTGTGAAAGGGCAGCTGTTTTGCTTTATGATTTGCGATTCAAAATGAACAAACCGTTTGCAAGCTTTAAACTTTCTTTAAACAATTATATGTTTATAATGTTATCGTTTAGTTATGACATTGGTACCCAATAAGTTTTTATGAGATAAATAATAAGATAAATATTTAGATAGATAATGATTGCTTGGTAGATGAGCTAGTTATATTTCGAATTAATGACAATTTTAATTTTCATCAACAAAACAAAAAATTAACAACCTTATTTAGAAAATGATTATCTGTTTTTCTAATCCAAATAAAACAAGACAATAGATAAGTTTTTCTTCAAATGGTGAAATATCTTAAAGCATATATATTGCTCAAATCGTTTGATGGATGGGTGGGTGGATAGCTAAGCATTGCAACGAGCTTCTTGCCAGAGTATAAACATACTGGAAACATTTAGGCGCCATTTTACATAACACTACAGTCTTTCCTTGACAAACGTTAATTATAAACGGTTGTGTTTAACGAGCCTATTTTAATGTTTTACACCGTATTAGAACACCAGTTAATTTGTTATTGTCTACTTAATTACAATTTTGCGTCAAACTAGCGTTTTACGTTTTGCAATTTCTTGCACCTGGCGATGAGAAATTAAGACAACCAGAATACAAATTAAACAAAACGGGGACCGAGCACTTTTGATATGCAGGCTATTAATCGCTTATGGTTGTCACAACACTATGGTTAAAATAGCATTTTTCAAACAAAGATGTATCTAGAAAAGAATACATCTTCTGACATCTGTCGGTCTGAGATTGTCGTCGTGCTTAGATTGTATTTTGACTACTTCGCATGCTTTAACTTGAATCGCGTTCGGGATACAGGAGTTTTGCATTGCTCGGAGTTTCATCGTTAACACTTTGCGTTCGGGATACAGGAGTTCTGCATTGCTCGGAGTTTCATCGTTAACACTTTGCGTTCGGGATACAGGAGTTCTGCATTGCTCGGAGTTTCATCGTT
>JAOEHV020041172.1:0-17471 GCA_025447995.2 Isaurus tuberculatus | reverse complement strand
TTTCCCTGGGGTCGGGCATTTGAACTGAAAAGATGATCGGAGTTCAAATCCCCCGCCTTTGCCCGGCCTCCCCCCCCCCAGCGGCTTAACATTGATAGGTGCATAAGCACCGGCCCCATGGGCCACTAGGCTCGTAAAAAAATTGAGGTTTAGTTACTTGTGTTAACATTTTTACACACTGTTATTTACACTTGAAAATTACCAAAAACTGACAATTTATGCTTCATTCCTAAAAAAAAGATTTTTTTAAACATTTTAATTTCTCAAATCTTCCGCGGTACGACATCGGAAATTTTTGAGTTAAATAAAATAATGATGATGATGATTCGCCCGGTCAAAACGGAACTCTTTCCTTAACTGCGTTTAATCTTTTCCTGAAAAAAATTGAAAGTTTCTGTAAAAATATAAATTTATCTCTAACTTCACTTTATGGACCACTGCCTCATAATATAGCACACTGAATTAAGCTCGCAGCACTTCACTTTCTATAAGAAACTTCTAGTTATTAGTAAAATACTCACCCCTTCATGGTAAATTTTGCTCACCCGCTTCAGTCTAATGTCCAAAGTCGCCATTTTGGATACTAGTTAATGAGCCCGCGATCTAAAGCTTAAAACTGCGGTAACCAGCTAGACTCATTCCCAGGCCCCAAGTGCTGCAAAAAGCAACAAGCAAATAGCTGCCGGCGGCGGGAACAGAAAAAGTCACATGCAGATCATTTAGAAATTGGAAAAAGATGAAACCGTAAGCTTACTTTTCACTATTGTCTTTTCATTTACTCTAATATTTTATTGATTTTGTTGTTTTATGATTGCAGAGGCAGAACAGAACTAGGCGATGTAACTCAACACAACATCAAACAACTTAAGCTACTTAATTCGGTCGTCTTCCCAGTTAGCTATAACGACAAGGTTTGAGAAAGAAATAATATAATCGTTTAAATACTGTAAATAATTTTCCGCTTCAGAGTGTTATATTAAATCTACTTTAATTTTGTTGACTTCAGGGATTACTGACTTTTTAGATTTTTCGACTTAAACCAATTTGTTTCATATTTGTTAACTTATGAGTTCAATTTATATAGTTCTACAAGGATGTCTTAGAAGTCGGGGAGTTAGCAAAACTAGGTAAGCGTTAATAAGCTGTGGTAATTCTGTGGATTCTAAGGCGTGCAAGTGTTGATGATTAAGTTAGTCGTCTAAGTATCGATGTTTCTCCATGGAAGTTAAGTAACATTACTTATCTTAGAAACAATAAAGAACTTTAAAACAATTACAGATACATAAGATCTTTGTTGTTATAAATGGCAATATAGTTTTTCGAGTACCATATAACATTCGTGCGGAGCCATAAAAACAAAAAAGAAGCTGGAGGAGTAGCTGTTCTTTTTGGTTTGTAAACACATTGTGTCAGATTGTTCTCCAAGCTGGGGGAGGGGGGGGGGTAGAGGCTACTGAATGTTAATTTGTCATTTCGATAATTGATTATCCTACGTTCTTTTAGTTTTCTTCATAAACTCTTCCAAACTCAGGGCTCAAAACAACAACAGTTTTAATGCCTGTTTTCCATCATTACCCCTTATATCTTCCATTATTCTCACTAGGCCAAAACAACAAAAGGACACTTTAGTTAGCATATAAATAAACTAATTTGCATTTTAATACAACATGTTGTGGTCATAACTTCTTTAATATTTACAGCTAACTAAACTAAGTAGGGTTTGACACAGGACAACTTTTTAATTTGTAATTTTTACATTTTAATTGCTCCAAGAACATACAAATGTTATCTTTAACATGGAAAATTGGCTGCCAAAACAAAAGGGTGCTGGAAAAATCAAGAGGGCACTAGGAAAATCAAAAGGGCACTGACAAAAACAAAAGGGTGCAGCAGCCTTCTGTTTTAGCCTGGCGAGAATGTTGCATTCACCTACCCTACTTTTATCATCACAATTATTCCACTAGTTGTGGGTTAGATATTTAATGGCATTTTTCAAACCATTTCTCCATTTATCTCTATCAATTAATAAATCTGCTGATAGATTTCATTTAAGCAGGTCATTATGTGTGGTCTCATCTTAGGTTTTTAGTAGTCTCCCTCTTCAACAATTACCTTCAGTTTGTAGTATTGTAACCTTACTAATCCAATCCTTACTCCTCTGGACATGCCCAAACCATCTTAGATGGTTTTAATTAAGAAATAATTATTCTAGGCTAGAGTATTTTAGTCGTTCATACAGGAAGTCTAGACTGACCCGTTCACTTGATATTACATATCCACCTCAACATAACTCTCTCACTTCTCTGAAGTCACTGTATGCCTTCCTTATATGACACCCAAAATTCATGTCGATATAACTTAACACTATGTACACAGATGTTAAATATATTCCCTGGGGTCAGCATTTGGTTTGCTGATGACTGCTTTTCATTTCCTCTATGCACTGCATCTTTGTTTTTCCATGTTGCTCCCTGGAACTTACCATTATAAATAAAAATGACAATTAATTTTTTTTTCTTGTTAGCATTTTATAATGATATTGTGGTTGGTGCAGTATGTTGTCGAATTGATCAGACAGAAGAAGCACGTCGGCTATATATAATGACTCTTGGTTGTTTAGCACCGTACAGAAGACTAGGAATAGGTGTGTACAAATTTTTTCATGACTCTGAAAATCTTTATTATAAACAACTTTTATTTTCAAAATATTATTGGTTTGTATATAAAAATGTACAGAGAAATTTTCTGCCATAAAAATCTATATAGCTTGATGAAAATTTCACTAAAATGGCAAAATCTGCCATATTTTACATCAAACAGTAGGTGCATTAAAAGTTAACAATGAAGCTGTTTACTTTGAATTGGTTGGTGTAAAAATTAATGTTTTGTTTCTTTTTATAGGTTCTGTGATGGTAGAACATGTACTTAAAATTTGTGAGAAGGATGGGAATATTGACAACGTATATCTGTAAGTATTCTTAATAATTTACAACTGCATTGTAATTAATTTTGTACAATTTTTGTTGTAACATCAACTTAGTTTTAAGACTCAAAGAAACCAAAATAAATAATTACCAACAATCATTATTTCCATCTTGGTGTTCCACAATCAACCACAATGAATATACCGAAGTGCCTAATATAAGTAAGTTTGTATTCTGTTGAATAACTACTTATACTAACAATAATAGTAATGTATACATTCATTTTGAGACTATGAACTCAAATCGAAATCAAACTCATAACCTTTAAAATTCTAGATGGTACTCTACAACTGAGCCGTGGGAACCTATAAAAATTTTATAATTTATGGTGAGCAAGGTTGCTATCATTGGTTCTGACAGACTGTATAACACAGTGAATAGCAAATAATGTGTCACATACACATAAATTATTAAATGGCTGTAATATCTCTATGTGTTATTTATCAAATGATCATTCTATAATATGTAATAATTATAAAATTAATAACTCTTGTTTTGTGTCTTGTTTTGCAGGCATGTTCAAGTGAACAATGATGGAGCTATACAGTTTTACCAAAAATTTGGATTTGAAGTAATTGAAACAAAGAAACAGTACTACAAGCGCATTGAACCAGCTGATGCTCATGTTCTACAAAAAACACTTCGACGAAAGAACAAGTGACCTTACTAGGATCATGTTCTTTTTGTGACAAGAACTTTTGAGTATTAATTTGTTGGCTAAATTTCAGAAAGAAAAAATTAAAAACAAAACGTCATCCCAAGAGAGGATTTTATGAAATGTATAAAGCATAGCAAGATATTTTTCCATGATCTGTGAATTTCCGACTTTGTTAGCATCTGATCATATTCATGGAAAAGTGCTCCAAGTTGTACAGAAAAGTCTAAGTTGATGTATTTTTGGCCAGAAATAATTTCATTTGCTTGTTATCACCTTCAGAGGGAAATTTAGCATATTATTCAGTAAAACAAGATGCTTCATCACAATTAAATTCAAAAATTATGTAATAGCTTATTTTTTATCCTCATTTAATCTAGGCACTGTTAAATAGATTTTTGTTTTTTGTAGCTATTTGTTAAATTTAATATTGAAAGTAACCTCACAAGAAATGAACCTGTATGTAATCTTAGCAGTTCACTAGATTTGATGATTGTTTTATTTCAACCATTGTATCACTTTTCTTCCCATATTATTTATATGATAACTTTTTTCCTATGAGTTGGTTAATAAAATTAGCATCTTTTTCTCATTATGATAAAATGGACTACAAACCCTCATTAATTTGCTCATTTCAGTTTAAAGACATCTGTCAAAGAAAATGGTTACCAATAAATTTTTTAAATTTGATGTAATGAATCAAAATTGTAAGATATGTTTTACAGTAGGAAAGGGGATTTGCTAGTTATGTACATAATTAAGTAGCTGCAAAAAAGAAGTCTCAAATCTAGTGGGTTCATGAATACTACTTAAAAGTGTACAATGATTATTGTGATCGAGGGTCTCTTCATATGAGACTGGTTGACCAGGCTGGCCCACTTACCTGATGAATTTCACATTGGGTTCAAATGAAATAATTCAGCCTGGTTTTAAAGATGAGAAAAAGCCAAAGTTCCTGTGGACAAGTTTTTGCATGAAATTAGAAAAATAAAACATTTAAAGTGCTACTAACACTAAAAAATTTTTTTGGCTCAAATCATTTAACATATAATTTTAAGTATTTCTGAGAAAAATTTTTTGAATTTGGTCAAATAGCTTTTTTTCTACAGTGTCTCAAACTAGCAAAATTTGAGGCCATCCTGGTTAACGACCGCGTTGTCGGGGGACTGGGTTTTGACGTCATTCCCGGACTTTCTACTATTGCTCAACGTGTTATTTTCTAAACACAAATAAGAAAAATGTAATGTACTTCTGAATCGAAAATTTTTGACTCACTCGTGTCCATCTTGCTGTGTTTTGAGCGTTTTTTGATCCAAATTAAAGATTTGATGGTCGGGAATGATGTCACAACCCAGTCCTCCTTAAACGCGGTCGTTAACCATCAAAAAGCGAGTTTCAAATGCTTAATATAAAAAGTCGAGAATAGGACCGATTTTGAAAATTCTTTCTTAACCGACCTTATTTTCCAAACACTTTCAGTAGATGAAAAAAAATTTTTTGGTGTTAGTAGCACTTTAACGTATGTGCTGTTGTGAAGAATTTGTCCTGGTAACTGAGATGAAGTGTACATATGGCAAAATTTTCCAGCCCACTTGGTTGGAAAAACTGAAACCTCGGTAACCAAGCCAGCCTGTGCTATCATATGAACACTGAAAATTTTACAAAGGATTTAGAGGGAAGGCAATATCCCAGAAACCAAGCCAGCCTTGTCAACTGCGCTTGTATGAAGAGGCCCTTAGTCTGTAAGATTAATATCAAAAATAAATTGATGTTTCATTGGTCATTCAACTAGGTTACATTTCTTTTACCAAAGCTAAATCCTTTTCCAAGCCAAGTGGCACATGGGGCCTGTGCTTATCTCCAGTTTGCGTAGTGATAAGTTAATGAGAGTCCTTGACTCCCCCTGGACAAGACACTAATCTATTGCAGGTTAGCTCCCACCCAAAGCTAGTACTCATTTAACGACCTTGTAAGGATGGAAAGCTGAGTAAACTTTGGCAGAAAAGAAGGTCACACAAATGTTCAAATTTGGCAGAGCTGAGGAATCAAACCTGGGACCTTGTGGTTGGAAGGCATAGATCTTACCAACTGCACCAAACATACCACCATATATAACTAACCTGAAAACCAGACGTCCTCCTCGCCCTCATTATCACTCCGCGAGAGGGTGAGGAGGACGTCTGGTTTTCAGGCTACATATAATTTATACCATGTTATAAGTCAATTTTTTGTGGCAGAAAATGTTTTGTGCATTGCATTGCACAAATTAAAATTGAGTTCAAATTTTTGCAATGCATTGGAGGAACTGGCAAAAAGTAATTTGACAGTCCTAGCCCCTGCAACAATTTTTCTCTAATTTTTTTTATACCAAGAGAACTCTCTAGAAGGAACTTTGGACCAATTGAAGGTCTGCCAAAAGAGAGTTCATAGTACATATAAGTTATTGCAATAACTGATACTATATACCTCTTTCCTCTCTTCTGTCCATCCACTGAAAGTTGACCAATTACGTTTTTTTTTGGAACACTTCTTCTGGCAGCAATAGTTTTGACAAAAATAAGCAGTATAACAGCACTTGAAATTCTTCAGCAACTTGTCTCAGACCAATTGATGCGAAAACTACACAGTGTAACAGCCTTAAGTACCACTTTTAAAAACTTCAAGCTAATTGACAAAAAAGTAAATTACCTGTGTGAAGAAGCTTCAAGTCACTATACTATCATCTGGAAATATAGAAAGTTGTTTTTACATTAAGTTGTCTATCCCCTCTTAATAAACTATGATTTAGGATTGTAAAAAGAAATCACTCAAAAAACTAAAGCTATTCTAAAACATCTTTTATTTGGCTTAATATTTTCACTTTTGTTCTTATTAGCTTCCTTCAAAAGTAATCACTATCATCAAGAACTGGGAAAATGGAAGCACTGAAATTATATTAACTCAGTATTCATGTTTGATAAACTCTTCACAAATACCATAAAAGTTCTATGTTTTACTTACAACTGTTCAAAGACATAACAACACATTTTATTAGCTATAATTTAGTTCTTGTTTATGAGATCATGAAGTATTAAATACCCATTAAAGGAGATACATATCATTTTTTTAGGAAATCAAAGCTATAAAACCAGTCTTAACAAACTTAAGCTATCAAGATTACCATGGATCAAACAAAAATTAGGGGCTTTCCAAGGGATTTCAAAGAACATTAGATTTTTTAGTACTTTTTGTAAAAGGATTAGGGATGTTTAAGTT
Organism: Isaurus tuberculatus; assembly: GCA_025447995.2. Taxonomy (NCBI): domain Eukaryota; kingdom Metazoa; phylum Cnidaria; class Anthozoa; order Zoantharia; family Zoanthidae; genus Isaurus; species Isaurus tuberculatus. The sequence continues at coordinate 10,577 of JAOEHV020041172.1, read as the reverse complement.
TGAGAAAATAAAACTATAAGCTATAAACATGGTTCGCACTACTCCTGGAATTCCTGGAAAAGTACTGGAATTTTGAAATTTTCTTCTAGGACCCTAGCCTGGAAAAACAGTAAATTTCCCTGTACTCCTGGAATTTTTGTGGAAAATATTTCAACTTTGTAACCAATAAACCAAACACCTGCCAAAGCATCTGGCTTGCAATTGTACTTTTTGTATTTTATGTAGACTCAATTTCAGGTAATTTTTTCTTGGATTTGGGTCTTGAGATTGAGATTGTTTTGTTGTTTGCCAAAAGAGAATTTGGGGTTGGGTACTTGGAAAACTATTTTGCTACCCTGGAAAACTCCTGGAATTTTGTTTTCAGCAATCAGTATGAACCATGTATAAACTACCACTAGAACCATATTATTAGTTTTCTGGCTTCAAAATGTCCCGATTAGATGTGTTACAAATAGAATTGATGGAGAATTACTGTAAAACAAGGGATATAGGTAACATTGCTTTGTACTAAATACAATAGTTTCTCAACAATTACAATTCTAAAAAATAAATTGCTTTTTAACAAACCAAACTCAAAATTAAACAAAAAATTACATAAAATTACTCTATTTTCAAAGGGTTTGTTGAAAAAGTCAAAAAATTTTTTAATGATAACCAGAATTTTTCAAAACTTGAAGAGATTTCAAGTATTATAATTTAATCATTTTTAAGGACTTTCTAAGGTCTATGCAAAAAATGTTTCCAAAGTTTACTGCTACCAAAGTTAGTTGTAACAAACCCTCTAAGTTACATTACAACTGTTTTCATGTACACGTGACGTGCATTTCCGCAGTTTGTTTTTGATATCGTACTCGGTTTTTGGTGGATGTCAATCAACCTTGTTTCACTCAGATCTTGTCGGCATAGGCTTTAAATGAAAGGCTTCTGATTGATGTCCACCAAAAACTAGTTCAGTAAACAAACTATAGAACTGCATGTGTAAATGAAAATGGCTGTAACATGTTTTATATGGAAAACTAGTTTTTTTTAAAGATGAAACAATAATGAAACGATATTAATGAAAGGAGAAACTCAGAAAAAAATCCGAGCCCCAGATGGAATTTGAACCCACGACCCTCCGTGTTCTAGTCGGATGCTCTAACCACTGAGCTACTGGAGACTCTATGGTGAGCAAGGGTCATATTTTGGGTCTTGACTGGAACTGCATCTTGCGGTTTCACAGTCAAGTAATGACTGACGCACATGAACTCACTAACAGCATCAAGCTGTCACATTAATGCATATCAAGATGCTGGGGCTCGGATTTTTTCCAAGTTGCTCCTTTCATTAATATAGTTTTTTTTTGTGCACAAATTTAGACAATTATAATTTTGGCCACTTCTTAGTTATCAAAAATTTTGGACCAAAGCATCACAACCTTAGCTGAAACATACAGAAAAAAAATAGGTTGGTTCAAAGTTTACTATAAAAGGGTTATTATAATATCAGATGAAGACAATTGATATTAGAATGCTTTTAAAAGTAAAAACCACCAAGGTTTTTGCTTTAAAAGAATAAGTAGACTGACAAAAAGCTAACTTGAAATTTTACTGTAACTGTTGCTAGCCTGAATATATGATCAACCAAAAAGTTGTATCTTTTTAAACTTTTAAATAATTTTTTATGTTGTTAAAAACTCAGGACCTTGTAAATTCTGATACTTTTTCTTTACTTTTGATTAATTTCTGTCAAAAAACTGAATAAATTTTTTCAAATGGGATTTGAAAAGTGGCAAAACTGAGGTTTCCTCAAAAGAAATACAGAATAAAACAAAATAGATTGTTTAAAATGAAATATTTGCTCTCCTACTAGTATCCTTTCGATTGCTTAACTAACAAGCAAACACACTCTAATAATAATTGACAGACCAGTGTATATTAAATGCAAGCATGGTATGTGAGTAATAATAGCTTTCCATTACTGAAAGGTAAGCAGGAAGCTTATAAAATTGAAGGGTTCAGTGCAAAAACAATGTAATACTTTGTATGAAATGCTAAATTCTCCTAAGGTACACTGAAAATATTGGGAGAGTTGAAAGCTTCATAAACATAGTTCTGAATTCTTCCTATATTATCTCTTTAATGTTGGAATAATTGAAAATTATATTGATGAAGTTTCGATTCTCTCTACAATATCCATATTATCTTTTTGTAATGCTTGGCAGAATTTAGCACTTAATACAAAGTCACTTATGTCATTTTTGCACTAGACCCTTCAATTGTCTAAGGTCCCAAGTTTTAGGTAGCCCAATGTAGGTAAATCATGGGTTTATTCACCCTGAAGATAAAATTTCATAAAAGCTTGGCAGGTCAGTTTTTTAAATAAACATTCAATCATGGGTCTGACCAGCCAGATGCAAGTCACTTGTTGCCGTGGGGCAGGGCTTGAAATCTATGATGGCCATACGACATTTGCCGTGGATGTCGCTGGCCATATTGCTGTAAATATGCTCCCAAAAATGTGCACGATTTACAGCCACAAATGGCCTGCCCCTTTTATGTTGGGTGCCAACATGCCTTTGAGAAATAGGTGTTGAAACATAAGTTATTTTAAATTAGGATATTAACTATTTGGTACCCTTTGACAATTGCCTTGGTGCTCTATTTTTGGTAAAAATCTTGAGTCCAAAATGGCTGTGCCCCTAAAATTTGAGAGTTTAAGGCCTGCTGGGGTCTGGTAATATAAATGGCTGAATGAAGAGGATTGTCATTACTTGGAAGGAAAGCAGTAAGCCGACACAGCGGTCATGTTATGAATTGCAGACTCAAGAGGTCAAGGTTTAACAAGCTGTTTGGGAACAGGTTGACGAAATGATCTGGTAAAGCAGCAACTTCAAGGAGCCAAGAATCAACATGATCCAAAACTTGACTGCATACTCATTTATACTACAATCCAAGTCCACATAATGTACGTGAGTTGAATGGTTACTCTCCCATTACTTTAAGTATTCTGTCTTTGATCTTTTTTGTTGCTTTTTGTGCATTTGGAATTAAAAATCTCAGTGTGTGAGTCACTTCTATAGAATCTTCATTTGTTTTTCCAAATTTGAATGTAATTAAGTCTGGATGTTTTTTCTTGGAAGTGATTTTCATGACTGCTGAAAGATGATGTCTGTGTTGAACCTGCGCAAATCCTTTTCTTTTGGTCAACTCCCTCAATACAAAGATGTGCATCTCCATAAGAAGAATGTAGCTGTTAAAGAGAACATGTATCAATGCATGTTGGATGTTTCATGTTTCTAAAACAGAGCTATAGCTTAGAGAGGGGTGAGGTCAAACGTAGAAGCTCTCTTCACGCCCTTCCCTCCAAAAAACAGAACTACTTACAAGTGCGTGAGGTTTTTACGAAATTTATACACTTAAGGATAATATTTTAAATTATTGCTGGATGCAGCTGAAGTTGGTGAGGTTTCACGCAAATGTTAGCCCTTCTTCATAAAAACCAAGATTCAAACCCAAGAATTGAACAGTTAAAGCGCCCATGTACTACAAATAATTATGTATGATAATCATATTAGCTACATCCCACAAGTATTATGCTTTTATTTAATGCTTCTTGTTATCCTGAGCCTGACTGTTGGCAATGCCATGCTGACAAGGTGATTTACAATGACCAATCGATTGTAGAACAGAGGCAAGATCTGCTGGCGATAGTGATGACGGAGAAGACTTTGTTGGATTCTAGGAACTGGTTCCATTTCTTACAAAACGGCTCCTTTAGGAGCCACCAAATATTGAAAAAGGAAATACCAACCACTTCTTTTCTTTTGATTGTTTCCTTCAATTTTTATTATTTTGTATCATCAAACATGGGGGTCGACTTATACACCAGCTTTAAAAATAGCGTGGTTTTTGGCAAGAAAAATGGGGCTCAACTTATACATGAATCGACTTATACACGAGAAAATATGGTAGTGTCCAATTGGACTGTTTTAGCTCAAGAATAAAAACTGTTGCAAAGCACTAACTCTGACAATTCAAGAGTCATGCAATTTAAGGATTTTGGCATGTACACTAGTCATACTAAGGATGATTTTAGTTTCAATTTATGCAGTAACATTTCCTACATACCTTGGTAACATAGAACCTTTTGAGCTTATTTCATTGCAAGGAAAATAAGCAAACAAGTCTTTTCTTTTTAGCCATGTGTCTACACTGACAATATCTTTATGTGTCTCATCCTCTGAACTTGATAAACTATATTCATCTGCAAGTTAACAAGTGAGCTAGAGTAAGTTTTTTCAAATCAATGCTACAACCAAAGCAAATTTCAAAAAAGGTCTGAAAAAATTATCTAGAGTAAAGCACAAAAATTGTAGTAAGAAAGTATTTTTGGCTGAAAGCAATTCAGTAACAGGCTGTATTTTGATTAACTGACTGACAATCAAACTACTTTATGTTGCAAGCTTTCATGGGTCCCTTTAGTTTGTTTGGTTGTGCAGCAACTATAAAACTAATTTAGCTGAAAAACTATAACTTATTCTGTATCAATTTTCATATATTAGGTGTATACTGTGAACAAATTGAATCCAATCATTGAACCTAAAACTCACAAAACTTGACAAAATCATATTAATTTCTTTGTTTCCCACATTTTATACTTCTTTTGGTTTCGCTGCTATCAAAGGAAACACAGTGTATTGTTGTATTCTTGTTATTTTCAAAATTTATGGTAACTTTACAGATTTTAAAGAACTGTCGGCAATTGTGTTTTACTGTTTTCAATCAATATCATTCCCATTTTGCCCTCAATGGAATGTGAGTATTTAATATTCATTAACTAGTTAGGAACATAAAATCTAGTCTGAATAATAAAAAAACACATGTTAACCAAAGTCCAGGAAATTGAAGTTTGACTTAAGTTTAATTTGTCAATGTCAGAGTAAGAGACCAAGTACTTTTACAGACCTCCTTCTTCATCATCCCCAATGCTAAACACTGGTTGCACATTTCTGTACATTTTACTATGACGGTCATTAATGCTAACATGTCTACAAAATATAGCAAAAACATGTTAAAAAAAATTGTTTGGTCTAATTGATAAGCAGAATTTCTTAATTTTTGGGTAACAGTCAATTTTTTGTATGCTGGGACTGAAAAAAAAAAACCCTATAATGTCCCATGAATCACCAAAAAACAATGTATTTGTACGGATGGTTAACTGGTAGAAAACGCTTTTACCTGTTACAATGGATAGGCATTAGTGTTCGTTTTCCCGTGTGACGCCACATTTCTTGCTTTTAGTGTATGCAATTTAAATTGATAACAGAAGTAAACATGGACCAATGGCCATGTGTGCTGGCCAGAACAATCGTTCCAACGAAACCAAGGTTTTTGTAAAGTTGATTAAAAAGGAAAACGTTTATTTTATTCTATTGGATTTAATTTTTACGAAAAATGCAAGCTATAGAACAGTCGGAACAAGGCAACAGAGCTGATTCTTTTGAAAATTTGACATTGTGACGTCAGACGTCAGGGCAATATGGCGGCCCCCATGCGATTGACTAGCTCTCTTTTTTAAGCAAAATGCCTTAAAAAGTACATTTTCTGGAATCCCAAACAGATGCTCTTAAACATATAAAAATATAGTTTTGGAGTGCAGGTTCCCTTTAACCTATCATAAATGTCCCTGTGTCACTAAAAGAAAAGGCTGTGGCTCAGCCAGCCCCTCCCCTAAATCTTTGCCTGTTCAAGTAAAAAAGTCAACTACCAATTGTGCACTAATTTTTATGAAGTACAGCAGTTGTTTTAACATTATTTGCTTTTGTGATTGTTTATCAAAAAGTGTAATTTATGCTGAAGTCTTTGTGATGGTAACCATTGTTTTCAAAGACAGAAAGGCCTAAAATTTCAACATGGAAAATTTAATATGTGAATTAATCCAGAAAGTATTAACATGAAATAAAAATTAAGTCTACTTGTTATTTTATGGAGTTAAAACCTTTTCCTGTGTTTTCTTACCTCTCAACTGGTTGATTAGACTCTGCAATGAAATGACCTAATTTTTCTTTAACATTTGCTCCTCTTGATTTGAGTGCTGAGGAAAGTTTGCCAACAAGTCCCTAAATAACAAAGAGTTATAATCACATACACTCTTTTTATAATACATTAAACACTTAGTACTAGATTTATTTAGTTTTATAATATAGATTTGATATAGCACTCGTTCTGATTGGTCAAAAACCATGCTTTTTTAGAGTGATAGTTACCATGACAACTATGACTTTTTTCAAAGGAAACAAAATGGCGTTCAGGGACGAGATGGAATTACCTGACTTCCAGTTGCATTTTGACCGGCAAAACAAACAAATTACTACAAGCCGCTCTAGTAAAGGGCAGGAAACTAACAAAACAAAATTTTGCGAACTTTCGACAGCAGAAATTGACAATCCACACTTGATCTTTGATCCACGCTCAAGGTTTTCGACAAATTAGCTAATTTGAACTCGTATCTTCTTTCAAAATAGAAAGAAGCAGTTTGAAGTTTAAAAAACGCTTTTAATTATATAAACTCTGTCTTGGTTTGTGATATTTTAGAACTTGTCGTATGCTAAAATAATTATTCAATGCTATTAAATTTGTATTAAACTATGTTCATGCACGAGAGTCGCATTGAAAATGAAATAAAGAACCCGATTAATATTAACATATTTTCTTGAAAATTTTCTATATTATAAAACATATAGAACAGCCTAAACCATGCTCCGTACAGTAATAAAGCACTTGGGAAGTGACGAGGACACTCGAAAAGCAGAAACACTTTTCTTGTGTCCTCGTCACTTCCCACATGCTTTATTACTGTACAGAGCACGGTTTAGGCTGTTCTATATGTTAAATTGATATAGATCAATAACAGATCAACTACTATTACTACTACGGCTACTGTTACTACAACTACAACTACTACTACTGCTACTACTACTAATTACTATTACTTTCGGCAACAATGTCTGCAACTTGTCTCGCAAGGATTTTAGCCATTGCCTGGGGTGTTACTGTACACACTGCAACCGCTCGTGCAAATCGTCTTGCAATGGCGTTGGGAGACAAGTTGCAGGAAAAATTACCCCGTTTAACATCAACTTAAACCTTTAATGTATATAAATTATACATACCCTTGGATCACTTGGACTTCTGTCTTCTCGTGACAGCTCATGAAAACTCTGAAAATATGACCATACAATTATTTTTATTAAGGATTTAAAGTATAGCATTGAATTGTTAAAATTAAAGCTGAAATAGACATTTGAAAATACAAAACTGCTACAGTACCTCATCTTCAGAGTATGCTGCTGGAGTACAAACTATACAGGTTTGAGGTGAATGATCCACCAGTCGAGATGATAAGTCATCTGATAACAGATCATGAAGGGCTGGAACAGAAACAATTTTCAAATTTTCTCTAAAACCAATCACTCAATTCTAAAGAAAAGCACAAACCTAACTAAGTGCATAGTAATATACTGAGGTATTATGTAAAAAATAAAAAAAAAAAATAATAATTTATTTAATGTCTTTATGCTTAATCTCCCTAGCAAGAATCTAATGTTTAAGTGGTCGATGGCACAGCTGATTTTGGCATGAGAGTCAATTCAATAGAGGGAGGAAAACTGGAGATCCCAGAGATTGAGATTAATCGATAAACCTCTGCCCCCAGGGTTTGAAATCGGGCCATTCACAAGGCCAATCTGACTTCCTGAGTGGAAGGAGGAAAGAGCCTAGGGGAAGACCTAAAAAGACACTGATGCAGTCTGAGAGGAGGATGGCAGGGCTTTGATATTAATGGTGACCCAATGGCCTCAAGTATTTTTTGCCCTTTTTGGCCAGTATGGACCTGTGACTTTTGAAAACTGGTGACCTGATTGGGCCAGAAACTTTTTATTTTTGAAAGTAAGTTTGTACGATCTGTCATTCATGAGAATCATGAATGGTGGCAAGCAAAAACAGGGGGCTGAAAGTACTAATTTCTCACATGATAGGAACTATATAATATGAATGAAAGAAAGTTGGGGCAGAACTTTTTTTATTGGGCCAGTAAATTTCAAATTTTATTTGTCCGATAGGCCACTTACTCAAAATGCCCTTAAATGCCCAGGGGGGGGCACTCAAAGTATATGTGACAGGGAGGTCCAACCTATTTTTTTTTGGTTAAATTTTTACATGCGGTATTTTTTTGGGTCAGAGATAGGTCACATATTTTTTTAGGTCTTAAAAAAAATATGCGTTTTTTTGGGTCACATCTCTCCGAGTGAACTTCAACAATCTGATGAAAGAGGTATGCTGATATAGTGTCAGAATGAGGATCTGTCTGTAAATGTCGAGCAGAAGGGAGGATGAGGAGATATTAACAGACAAACTAATTTCATTAATTAGCCTATTCATGCAAAATCATGCATTAAAAAGTTCTGTTTGATTAAATAAATCAGTATTGAGGTATTTAAGTCTTGTATTTTTTTGGGTCTAAAATTTCAGACTCGAGTAATTTTTTGGGTTTGCAATATGAAGCTCCATAGGACCCCCCTGTCATGTATACTTTGAGCACCCCCCTGGGCTTAAATGTCAAGCCCTGGATGATTGGAAAGTGACAATCGGAAAAAAAATGACCCCAGCATGCTGGGAAGAGAGTATTTGAAAAAAAAAATTATTTGGCCTTGGCTATTTACTTGTTGAAGACTTACCACTATATCCTCCTCGTGCAAAACTTACAAATTTAGTCTTTCTCTGCAACAGAAAAACAAATAACTGATTTAAAATGACAATAAAAACCAGTACAAGACAAAATACAAAGTTCAGAGTTTACAGCAAAATGAAGAAAACTCTATTACCTGTACTTCCTGGGAATTTGAACACATTTTCTCTAAACTAACTTGATTTACCTGTAGAAAATTTGCAATGACCATGTGAACATACTGATCTTCTTCTTCTCGACCTGAACCAAGGAAACACAAGTTTTCACCACCTGCAGCTGACCCTGCAGCAATGGACTGTTTTTGTGTTGCAAACAAAGCCTGTGCAGCCGTGGCAAACTCAGATGGAGCTTGTAACATCTTTACACAAAAACAAAGACATAAAAAAAGGTTTTTACTCTTCTCTAATCCTAAAACTCAGATGGTTGTATTTTCGATTTCAATGCTTCAACTTACTATAACTTAAATTATTTTAACAGTAAATGTAACACAATTAGTACGTAGGCTGATAAAAGTCCACAGCTGATTAGATTTTTTTTTGTCTGGCTGTAGAGGCAATAATAATTATTGATCTAAGAGGTAGCTAATGTAGCTGATATAGAACTGGTGTAATGTGTTCATAATTTCTAGAATCAGTGACTACCGGTAGTCTAGCTGTCATATTTTGAATCCTCTGTAACTTGTCAATTGCCGAGTCTGGTAAACCAAACAATAAACTATTACAGTATATGAGTAAAGTTTAAGAAGTTTCGATTGTTCACACGCTCTGTCATTCACAAACTGCAATCTACAGTAACACCAAGATTGCATGCTGATGATGTGGGATGATGTTATATCTGTTCAGGTTAACCCTTTCATCCCCAGGCAATTTATCAATGTCTAACTTCTCCTTATATAACTCAAAGAAAATAGTATAACTTGTAATGAGAAACTTGGAATTGATCATGAAAAGCAAAATTCTCCCTAACTACTTCTATAGAAAGTATGGAACTCAGTTGGGAGAATTTGCCAACATGCCATTTGTCGTGTTTGGGGCTTAAAGGGTTAACCCTAGGAATGGGGGAGGTTCTTGGTAAAAGGTGATGAAAGGTTATAAATCTCAGTCTTGTCAGGATTACCTGAACAGAATATCATTTACACGTACTGTAACTCAAGTCTTGAAAGAGCAGCAGAACAATTGTCATTGGAACCGATGGATAAGTATAGTTAAGATGAAAGGAATGAGTGAGGCACAATAAAGATGAAACAACTGTCTATAGCAGCTAACAATGAGGCTCAAGATTGTAAGCCACCTTTGCCAAATGTTTATAAAACAGGTAAAATAGATATTTTTCTTTTAAAAAAATGTTTTTAAGTGTTGCAAACATTTTTGATCAATGTCATCATCAAACGTTTGCAACAGGCCCAATATTATTATTAAACAAGGAAATCAGAAGACCATATAATTTATGGGATCCTATTACTTTAGTATGTCTGACCAAGAAGAAAAAAAGTTTATAAGAAATTTTATAATGAAAATGCATTTTGTTGAAAATAGCACAGGGCTTGAAAAAATCTACAAGTTACAGTACGTGATACTAAAACATGATTTTATCTATAATAAAAACTTTTATATAAATAAAAGAACTGTTTCTCCTGTTAAAAATGTTTTAAAAATTAAATTTAAAAATGTCCCGACGTTTCGGATAAAACTCTATCCTTCTTCAGGGGAAGTAATCTATAAACAAATTGTGCGAGGTTTTTATACAGATCATCACAAAACGACCGGACATGACATCTCTTGGGATGACGCAAAAATTCTTTGTACTTGTGAAAACTGGAGAAAAAGGCGCTTCCTTGAAGCTTGGCAAAT
>JAOEHV020041077.1:0-17050 GCA_025447995.2 Isaurus tuberculatus | reverse complement strand
TCAAGCTAAGGGGTTAGTCCATGGTTTTGATCGGATTTTGGTTCATTTTCGAGGTAAGGGGTTAGTCCATGGTTTTGGTTGGATTTTGGGTCATTTTGGGAGTGTTTGGTCAAATAATTTTTTTTGGTCGGATTTTCAAGCTAAGGGGTTAGTCCATGGTTTTGATCGGATTTTGGTTCATTTTCGAGGTAAGGGGTTAGTCCATGGTTTTGATCGGATTTTGGTTCATTTTTGAGGTAAGGGGTTAGTGCATGGTGCTTAACGGTCACGATACCCACTGTAACGAGGAAGACTCGGGGAAACATCGGAAAGTAGTCAACTAATTCCAAAAAAACAGAATTTTTATTTGTTGTGGATAACCAGTTTTTAAATTGCGACGTATAGATCTTTAACCCATCGACTTTCCTTGCGTCATGATCCCGACTTCAGATAATGGTACAATTGCGCTTTTTTTCTTCTTTAAACAATCGAAGATTTTAAAATGAAAAATACATACATGCATTAGTTTTTGGTAAAGAAGAAACAAAACACGATATAGCATAGGAAACTGGGAATATTAACTTAAGCTGAATAAGTTTTTTATTCATTAGTTGTAGTTGTGTAATTGTCATTTTGTCTGTGGTTCTATTCGCTACATTAAAACACTTAACTTTTTTTTTTTTTTGCAAGGGGGTACCTTTGAGAAAGCTATTGTGCTGCATTATGCTCTAGAGCTTTTTTGGAAAGAGAGGGCCCTTTTGGTAAGCCGGCTTGTTTTACAAGGGAAACCTTTGGGTGCGTTAGAGGATCTGAACGGTTTTTCGGGAAGGGGAACTCTTGTGTGCTCTTATGCACCAGTTCAATACAGGGCTATGACAAAGTTTATTTTTTTGGAGAAAGGAAATACTAAAAATGAAACTAGTTTTTTATCAATTAGTTTTAGTAGTGTAGTGGTCGTCACGTCGGTTAGGCACTTCGATACTTTCGATCAACTGACCGGTGTTTTCAGCAAGGGTGGAAATTTTTGGTGATCTAGAGCAACCGATCAGTTTTTCAGCAGAGACCCTGGGTGCGCTTGAGCATTCGACCTGCTTTTTGAGGGAGGACCCCTAAAGGATCCGACAGGCCTTTTTTGAAAAAGAGGACCCTTGTGTGCTTCAGAGCACCTAGTCCGTTTTTTAGGCAAGGCAGGCCTCTGGGTACGCTAGAGCACCCGACTAGCTTTTTGGCCAGGGGAGAACCGCCGTACTATTCTATGGCTGCGAATTCTGTGGAAAACGACCGAGGCAATAACATACAGGCTTCAGACTTTCGTCAACAAATGCTTGCGATCAATACTTACTATCAAGTCGTCCGACAAAGTCAGAAACGAAGAACTGTGGGAAAGGACAGGGAAGTGAACAGTGGATGTGCAAATTCTACGCCACAAATGGGGTTGGATCGGCCACACATTGCGCAGACCAGAAGATAATGTCACAAGACAAGCACTGAAATGGAACCACCAAGGAAAGAGAAATAGAGAACGAGCAAGAATCAGCTGGCGTAGATCTACAGAGCAAGAATAAAAGGTCACAGGAAAATTTTGGAACGAACTTGGAAAACTGGCATGAAACAGAGGGAAGTGGAGAACGCTTGTACATGACCTATGTGCCGCATGGCGTTAAAGGGTTGAGTGAGCGAGTGAGTGAGTAATGAGTGAGTGAGTGAGTAATGCGTGAGTGAGTGAGTAATGAGTGAGTGGGTGAGTGAGTGAGTAAAAGAGTGAGTAATGAGTGAGTAAAAGAGTGAGTGAGTGAGTGAGTAATGAGTGAGTGAGTAATGCGTGAGTGAGTGGGTGAGTGAGTGAGTAATGAGTGAGTGAGTGGGTGAGTGAGTAAGTAAAAGAGTGAGTGACTAATGAGTGAGTGAGTGAGTAAAAGAGTGAGTGAGTAATGAGTGAGTGAGTGGGTAAGTGAGTAAAAGAGTGAGTGAAAGAGTAATGAGTGAGTGAGTGGGTGAGTGAGTGAGTAAAAGAGTGAGTGAGTGAGTGAGTAATGAGTGAGTGAGTGAAAGAGTGAGTGGGAACACCTGGTTACCCTAAAGGATCCCATCGTCTTTTTTTGAAAAAGGGAACTCCTGTGTGCTCTAGAGAACCTTGTGCCTTTTTAGGAACCTTTTCCATTAAAAATCGAGGCAGAAGCGGAATATTCAGTATCGACTGAAAAGGAATACGGAATATCTAGATTAAAAACGTAAAGAATAGGGAATATTTCATGTTTTCAAAAACATTACAGAATAATCCAGAAAAATGTGCAAGTGAAACCATTCAGCAGATCGGCTGTGTTCTCTTTTATACTAAGGTTTAGTCTCGATTTCATGTAAGAACTCAATACAATAGTGGATAACAAAGTTAAACAGCAGTAGTGGATAACAAGTTGGATTATTTCATCCGACATAACAAAGCAACATGAAATATCTAGAATTGCAAGATTTTACTCTAACGCCAAAGAAAAATGTCGAAGTTTTCACTACTCACTATCAATCTTTCAATAGTGAGTACAGCAGCCACTCAAATCGCAGGATAGTAATCATTCGATAAATTAGTATAGATTCGTGAGTGGATTTATGCTGAACTTCCATAGCAATGGCTAATAAAATCAAAGGCAACTTTGAAAACATTTGACCCCTGCAATAGTAAAAACCGTGACCCAGCTTCATTACGGAGATTGAAAACAAAAACCTTACTTTCAGTAAATTGCTTGGAAGTATCAGAGTGTATATAAATTTCTAATTATAAAGATTTCAAAGCAATATTATAGAATTAACGATCTAGCTGGTAGAATTTTAGTTACTACGAAGTTTAAACAAAGTTTTTGTTTCTTGTTTTTGTACATTAATTATAAATTTTGTGCCGGCACCGTACGACAGTTGGGAAAATAACTCATAAGCAGGTATTCCAATGTGCAGTTAAAATATTGTTCCTGTCATTCACACCACCATTGCCTATAAGGAATTTCGCCAACGCCAAGCAAGAACGACGACAAAGGCAGCTGACAAAAATGAATTTCTGTTGTTTTTTTCTAAGTTCTATATATCAAACAATTTTCTATCTTATTTTTGCATGAGATTTGTGAGCAGAAGAAAACACATCCGGAAAACTCCGAAAGGGAGAATTCATGGCTTGCGACACATCGGCAACGCCTGCGACACATCGGCAACGCCTGCGACACATCGGCAACGCCTGCGACACATCGGCAACGTCGCAAGCCGTATTTAGAAACGTAGGGAAAGTAGAAGTTGTTTCTACTTTCCCGTCAGTTACTCCGTTGTTCCGATGTTGCCGACAGGTAAAAATTTTATATAGAACTGCTTTCTCTACGATAGCCTTTTGTTATTTGCAGTCATATGACTTAGGCCAGCCAATGGAAAAACACTATGTTTGCGCTGTTCATGATTATTCTGTCAAAATTAGTTACATGGTTACGAGCTTAGTTACTGAATTTGTCTTATATGGAAACACGCGTCTGCGATATCCGCAAGTTGCGTATTGGCGACGCATCGCAGGACACCTTCCGATCATTACGGCTACGCGGAAACCAGGCTTTGGCCGTTTTCATCGCTTTTGTCGTTTTCACTGCTTTTACACACTGGATAAGTTAAACGTAACCTAGTCTATGACTATTCAAGTCAAAGTTTTGACCATTGCACATGTCGTTACTAAACTCCCATTAGGGGACTATGTTATCATTAGTTATCTATTTGGATTACAGTATCCAGTACTGACTAAAGAACAGAAATAGGTGATATAAAAGGTCCAGTCATGAAAGAAATCAAAAAGGCCAGTTTTTTGACATAGAGTGTGTGCTTTTGGTTGTATAAGGGGTTTTTTAATGGAAATCTTGCTCTTGGGCGGACCGGAATGAATTTCAAGCGCCGATGTAGGGTTTAATAGTAAGTACAACTATTATTATTTGCCTTTATCATCCTCGATGCCTCAACACGCTGATCTGTTAAATAAACCCTAAGTCTGTTTTAGTCCCAGTAATGATTGTTGCAGATATCAATTTCCTTTCGAATTAGATTTAAACGTGTGTTAACCCTCTTGCAATATCCGTTTGGCTTTTTTTTTCTCTGATCTTGCGCTGGACGAAAATTGAGCAACTTTTCTATGTTATCACAATTCAACTAAGGTTATTATAATAACAATTTTTCACCAGTTGATGTTCCTAACTCTATCTTAATACCACTCATTTTAATTGTCTTGAAGAGTATAGAAATGATTGGTGCTCTACAATCTATCTTTTGAACCGGTTTATAAAACCATATAAATTCATTATTAACTTTGCTCGTCTTGAAGAGTAAGACGACTGGTGTTATTTATTCTAACTTTTAAACCAGTTAATGAAACACTATAAAATAATCATTCATCCTCCTCTTTCTTGAAAAGCAGATTCGATAAACGTTCATTATCTAAACTAATTTAGAAGTCGGCTATTTTTGCTTACTATATTAGACCTTTGAAAACATTACGGGAAATGGTTTAACACTTCTCGTACTTAGGTCAGGAAACCTTACAATTTAAGAAAATAAATTTGCTCAGTAATTCATAGTTAATGAAACCAAGCATATCTTTCAGGCAGCAAAACAAACATGACCCAGATATCCTACGTTACTCTCGAAATACGCGAAATTATATCCTCTTCCTTTGGTATTCCCCTTGTTACTTTCTATATGATGATATATGCAACAGTGTCCACAGATTGTCGTAGCGAACAAAAGAACTTCCCTTGGGTTGTTCTCACTTCTGATTGGACGAGGAAGTACGAACCCCTGTCACCACTGCCTCAGCCGCCGCGGCTTGTACATTCCTGTTTGACGCCACACCCCTAGCAAACTCGCCCTGGGCCTTCTCGAAACTTGCCCCAGCCATACGATAAATCCGGTGTATCTTGGTAAGAAGCAATAAGCGAAATTATTTTTTTGAAATACGCAACAACAGATAATTAACAAACAATAAAAGCTTGTGGGACGTGATTAAAATGATAATCACGAGTATTGGTAAAACAAACGTAATGGTATTAATAACTTGCAGCAACTGATTTGGGTACTAAAGGCCGCGCGCTAGAGCTATCACCAAAATTTTTGGCGTAAGCAAAATCTCCTCGACTGCGGGGCCAAATAATCAACGTGTTGAATAATTTTAGGCACGAGTGAACATTGCCTCCAAGTGTGCGCGTTTGCAAAGCTATCGGTTCAGCATATGGTACGAATGCGTACGCACATTTAATTTGCAACACCCCACTGAAAATGACGTCGAGGTGTGGAAGTATTGCTGATGCAATGCTGGAGGATCTCTCTCTCACTCTTAGTTCGTCACTCCAACTTGAAATATAGGGCCGTTTATTGTGTCTTTCCATCTCTTTCTATGGCTATTCTCTCTGCCTCTGCCCTTGTTCTGAACCCCATTTCACATCTCTCTCTTTTCCAACTGTTATTCTCCATGTCTCCCTTGGACTGCCCCTTTTTCTTTTCTCTTCTGGTGCCCATGTTAGCGCAGTTCTTGGTAACGAATCTGGTTTAATTCTCAATACATGTCCAATCCATCTCCACCTCCGTGTTTTTATTTGTGTACTTATTCTCTCCGATCTTGTTTTCTCTCTAACTTCTTCATTTGCTACTTTCATTGGCCAGAAGATTTTCAGTTAGAGGATCATTAAAGCAGTATTTAGTCTTATCATCCATCTCTATTAGAAGTTGAGTGTGTCGAGCTTAAAAATCTACAGTTACACAAGAAATCATTTCAAAAAATTGCCGAACAACTTGGTGGAACATATAAGTTTAACCGAAGCTTGAATCTTAACTTTCACACGTTTATGATAAACGCCATATTTAAGAGTAATAAACAAGAAAACGCACGCGTATTTGTGTTATGGCCGAGGCGAAAGCATGAACAATTAATTCTCAGGAATTTGTAACTTATATATAAGATTCTTTGTTTCTATTGATAAAAATACGCTGTTGACAAAATCTCACCTTAATAAGTAAAAGTATGCACCATATAGTTCCAATAGTGAAGAAGCAAGCAGAGATAAACATCATGGCACCAACAGGAACGCTCTTGTGAATAGCTGTAGTTGCATTAATCCATCCACTGTGAACAAGGAAAAACACGAGAGCGAGTTCAGCAGCACCTTAGTTACTAAGAACACAAGCACTTTGGACAATGTATGCATGCACCAAACAAAGTCCAGCACGAGGATTGAGAAGTGAGGTCTTCGAGAAACTTAAAACCTTTAAAATTTCCTTTGAGTCTGATGGCATAGGCAGTCGAATTAACAGTAGCTGATAAAAGTACTATAATTCCTTGCTTCAAATAATTTTGAATTATCAGGCACCAAAGTCAACATAACGTTTTCACATTCTACACAAAGGGGGAAAAACCTAATTACTTTCTATTTTTTTCTGGAAACGTCCATTGCTAGTCGTTAGTCGCGAAACCTTCCAAGTTTTCACTATTTGGATGCCTCTTGTTTCAAATGGATCAGATATCAGGTATAAACTCACTCGGAAGCCCTTCCGAGGGTGCCAAACGCTTAAAACACAGCTAACCTAGCTATGACTATGACTTTGCCACTTCTTAACTATGGCATTTTTTCATGCAAAAAACATCTCTAGCACCATGCACACAATCTTATTAAGTTTTAACTAACCAGGAAGATAGGAGGGGGGGGGGAGGGGAGAGGTAGGCGGGGGGAAAGAGAAGGTTAAAATAAACTAGTCCTTTTTTTTGTCCTACGTTTTTAACCTTAACAGGTTTAACTGTGGTAAGGGTAACTATTTACCGTCTTTAAATGGGATTGTTTTTTTTTTTTTGGTCGTCAGAAAATGGAAATATCGCAAGAATCCTAATTTGCAACAATACCAAATATGGATTTGAGTTTCTTTTTCACGGAACTCCGACAATATGGCGAAAACTGTAGTTGTTCCTATGGAGATTTTACTGGCGTTTGACTTGCTACTGAGTGGTTTTCTATTCTTTTCAAGACAACAGATTATAACAAATGTTTTTGAAGACCTACAAGTACCCACATCGCGGGTAAACCCAGGAAGGAAACATTACATTTAATCTACGAGGTTCAACTGTGAAATGTTGTTACGGATTGAAAGAAAGATTTTATCTCCAACTGACAGGCCAAATGATTCAAGAGAAACAAGATTACACAATGAACTGTGTTTGGCGGAAAGGTCGAGTTTAAAATAACTTGTTCAAAAACTCATTCCTCGATAATTTCTTGCTTTAGTCGATAAAAATCTTGTCTCAAAAATATAGATCAGTACAAAATTTGTAAGTGCGAATTCAGAAATGCAAGTTGCGTTTTAATTCTGCGAAAACAAAGTCAAAGATGTGAGTCTGATGTTGTTTACAAGTTGTCTCAAAACACGATCTCCACCGGCTTTGTCTGTCGATTGAACAAAACTTCGAGTTGTATTTTATTGCTTCAAGGTTTAAGAGGATTGAGCCTGTTTGGGTTTCTAAATTATATCCTTTTACGTCCAAGAAAAACAAAAATAAACATTTGCATTGTTGTAAGAATCGAGAAATGTTCGTGTTATTAAACATGTGGACGAAAATTATACACACTTCTCTTGTTTCGTGATTTTGTTTGTTGCGAGCGATAAAATAGTTCGTTGCGATTCGATCTGCATGGTGATTGAAAGTGAATAAATTGTGCAAAGATCTTCATTGTTCCTTGAAGACTTTCATTTGTCTTTATTTGTTTATTTTATTACTAAAGCCATAATTTAAATAACTTGTTCAGTTTAAAGGAAATATGCTGCGACTGTATAGTATTTTAACAAAGTAACTCCCACAAATTTAATATTTAAGTTTTGATGTATTATTCCATGTGTTTTGAGCAAATTGAGAGGAATAAGTATTACAATTTCAAAATAATTAACAGTGGGGATTATCAGTTTGAGTATGGCAAACGACAGTAAATGTTAGACCACTCATTTTGCTTTTAAAATTCTGCAATAAAATTGTACCTTCAAATTTAATGGCTTTTTACTGCTACAGAGTTGGTTCTATATTTGTTAATTTAAATCTGAGCTTAGAAAGTCATTCGAATATTTTTTTAATCAGACTGGTGCATTCGGATCTAATGTCTCTAACTTTAAATCTATGAAAAAGAGAAAGGCAACCCAGTGACGCTGCCCTAGCGTCTTGTTCATTTTAATCCTGTGATGGATTAGTGTCCCGTCCAGGGGGAGTCTACGACTCTCATCCGCTTAACAATACAGAAACCGGAGATAAGCGCCGGCTCCATGGGCCACTAGGCTCGTAAAGGATTTAGCCTTTTTTTTTAAGCTTGATTAACTAATGCATATCTGTACTTTCACTATTTTGTCTGTGCTTTAACCTTACCAGGTTCCCCCTCCGGGGACGCCCAGAGAATAAAACACCATTAGTCCTATGTGTAGGAAGTAGATCACGAAAAAAACAACGTAACTAAATGAACTGTCATTCCTGCAAAAGAAAAAGAAAACAAACAATGTAGGAGCTTACAAAGGATGCTTACCAAGTGCCTCCACCAGGGATGCCCAGCGCAAAATACATATTAAATCCTATATGAAGGAAGTAGATGAGGAAGAAAACGACATAGCTGAAAGAACTATCATTCCTGCAGAGGTAAAAAGGGATGTGATGAATGTTAGTTTAATGGTAAGATTTACTTTTCCGCTTTCTTTTACATTCAAATTAATTTAAAGTTTAGACTTCCGTTGCAAGAAAATTTAATGAAAATACACTAGATAAACAATGTGGAATGACAGAAAAAAAGGCAACAAAGCATTAAGTTTTATGTATTAGTATCATCCAGCAGGTGTGTAACTGGATATCCCGCATTATGATTGGCTGCATAACCAACTTTTATAGAGGTCTATTTTAAGTTTATTTTTAATTAAATTCATTTTCTTTCATAGTACTATTTAACTTTACTATTGCTAAAAAACGTATCAAAATAAGTTTTATTAAAAATTAAGTTAATAAATTTTTGAAGTAAGTATAAATTTATTATTTATTAATAAAAAATTAGTAAATTAGTAAAAATTACTTTTAAGCTGGATGAAATGTATTTTCAATTAATTTATCAACTTTTCTTCCAGTAATTTATTTTAAGACTTACTTTAGAGCATTATAAGCTGGCCGATACCAGCACAGAAAAGACAAAGGAACAAAAACCAGGAAATAGACGATAGCCAGACCAAAGGTAGGACCAGGATTAGGTACTGCATCCTCAATGAGTACAGCCAGTGCACAAAGAAGATTGAAAACGAGCGTGAAACTGTAAGCTATTAAAATAAGTAGAAGCAGTTAACAGATAGAACAGGTAATCTCAAGATGGGAGAGCAGATTTCGATAGAGTGTCAACAATTATTAAGTCCATCCAACATGCTATGATTAAAATGTGTTTTGTTCTATTCTTTGAGTGTCTAATCATAAACAGAACCATTTTTTCGGTCCAATGCAAGTTGAGAAGAAAGTAAAGACAAGTAAGGTCCTGCATTAATTTTGATAATAAAATTTCTTCTGTGGAATGAGGGTGGCAAGATTGTACTCTAACTACCATATTTTCCGGACTATAACCTGCACCCCCGTATTTTTATCACTGAGAGAAACAAAAGTTAATAGATTACCCGCAACGGCGTATAATCCGCACCATTATTCATTCATTTCTTCCACGTGTATCGTCACATTTAATTGTTAAAGCTTCATAAAACAATTTATTTTCTGAAAATGTAAACGTATCAAACTGTAATAACAAATTTAATTGTGAAATATCCCAAAATGTATAGCAAAAATCTGCCGTTAAAAACAACAAACAACAAAAGATTTGGAACAACTCTGTCACTTTCCTCAATTTATCACAGCACGTGATCACAAAAGACGGGAAGACAGCACGTGAACATGAACAAGTGCTTAGTTACGCGTGGCTGCACATGCGCGTCTATGTGCACGACAAAAAAATCGAACAAGTCAATGGATGTTGGCACCATTATTCGTTTGTTTTCAGATAGTAAGGTCAATTTAAGCGGTACTGGTAGGCAGAAAAAAACTGGGATGCTGACTGGATTAAACAACGTTTAGATACCATACAATCTAGCAGAACCTTTTTTTTGTTGAAAATGCTACAAGTTATACACAGACAGAGATCAACTTCAGAATCTCACAGATAACCCGCACTAGTAGGTTACTTGCACCTTCTCTGATACAAGGTAAAATTAACACGTAACACGCGGGTTATAGTCCGGAAAAAACGGTACATTTTTGTTCTAAAATAAAAAAAAAATTTAAAAAGATGAGGATAATAGTTTGCACACTCAACACTGACCTAAGTTCCTTAGTCTGAAAAGAAATTTCACCATAATCACACTTTGTACCACCCCGTAAAGCGAAATGGCCACTATAGATCATCAAACAATCATGAATTTGTGTTGACCTCTCAAATACTTTTTTGAGTTATTACACATGAACATGAAACCTGAGTGTTTAGTATGATTATAACTTGTACCAAATCTGACAAGCTTCATACACATCCTGTGGCAAAATAAATGATTTCACTAGACATCTCACTTAGTCAGAAACACTTTCAGCTTTTCCTATTTCTGAATATGTGGTTAGATTTGTTTCACAGCATGTTACGAGGCACCTTGCCTCCCTCATTTTTCCACACATCAAAAATTAATGCCTTACCTTGCCTTTGCTTTTACTTAGCTATGACACCCTAAAGGAAATCTACTCTCACATGACACTAAAACTTACTTGAGTGCATTGTATGCTGGTCGATACCAACACAAAAATGACAATGGCACATTTACAACTAAGTATAGGATTGAGATTCCAAATGTTGCACCACCATGAAATTCATCTGCATTCGTAGCCAATAAGGCCAAAGCAGTCAAAAAGTTGTAGATCAATGTAAAGGTATAGGCTGCAGAAAGAAGTATTGAATGCTTCTATAAAGAAACTAATGGTGACAAAAACTTATTATTAATTTGGTAACATTTCCAATACTATTAAGTTGTTGTCCCTTCGCAGTAGTTAACTTCCCACTCATATTTTTTTTCAGAAATCTCCATTCCAGAGCAAGTACAATTAGTATAATTAGGTAATCGCATGGGGCCAAGTAAAATTAGGGCTTAATTTCATGAATGTTTTCAATTTTTTCCGAAATTGCCCGAGTCGCAGAGCAACGAAGGTAATTTGGAAAAAAATTGAAAACACAAGTGAAATTAATCCTTAATTTTACAAGGAACCATGCGATTACATGTTTATAACATCGGGGGCAAAGTTCTTCTTACTTTCGCTTTCACGTTTTCTTCAAGGCGTTGTTTGACTTTTAATTGCTGCTGCCCACTTCTGAAACACTTTTATCCAATAATTTGTACTTTTTCTAGCAAGGAAAGTCGAACAACGCCTTGAAGAGCGAAAGCAAAGAAGAATTTTGCCCTCAATGTCATAAACATGTAATTGCATGGTTCTTCGTAAAAGTAAGGATTAATTTCACTTGTGTTTTTAATTTTTTCCAATTTACCCTCATTGCTCTGCGACTCAGGCAATTTTGGAAAATATTGAAAACTTTCATGAAATTAATCTGTAATTTTACTCGGCCCCATGCGATTACCTATACAAATAATAAATCACTTCAATGCAGTTTCAAATTAAAAGCAATCCCATTTTATATTGCAGTTAACGTGATGGTAACAGATAAATCATATGCAGTATGATACTAGTATCATAAACTACCAGAAACCACACCATAAAGTGCCTCACATCCTTGGCCTTTATTACAGTCTGAATTTAATGATCATTGCCATAAGTAGTGCAAACTTAAAGCTGCAATGATCATAAAATTGTCAACCCTGACAGGGTGCGAAATTAACGTCGATTTGCCGGCTTTTACCGGCTACTTTGACTGTGAGCCGGTAAAAGTGTCTCTAAAACACACTGAACCGGCCCGATAGCGCTTTTGAAATCCACCAAAAAACTGCGATTCGGAAAAATATATCCAGATTGACCGGTTGAAAATTTTCGTAATTTCGCACGCTGCCTGAGTTGCCTACATTACGTATTGTACCTTCTCACTGTAACACTGCAACTATTCAACAAATATGCAGTATTTAAGTTAGCTTTTTAGAAGGTCCCCAGAAAACAAAAAAATTTCACCTAGATTTTTTTTTATTTATCTGTAAGATTAAACCATTTCATGCTGGTCATCATGGTGATTTGGAATTAGAACTAAATAGTGGAGGCAGCATCGGTTTGGCTTGGTGGCTAGAGTCAGTGGATTTGAATAGGGTAGCATGGGTTCAAAACCCCGACTCAGACTATTGAACAGATTTGTCCTTGCTGATCCCAGCGTCAGATTCCCTAAGCTTTGTTCATTGCCAACCTATTTACCTACAATCAGTTGGCATTCTTAACAGTGGGAAAAAATACCATGACATTAATTAGCCTCTAAGCCGAGCGATTTTTGCACAAATTTAAACTGGCAACTAGTGAAATCTCTGCAAGATAGGGGGGTTCGGCTTGCCAAATATTGCTGCCAAAAAAATTCTTGGTAGTGCTACAAGAGCCTCTACTAAATGGTTATTTGGCAAAAACTAAACAATTATCAACAGACACAAATTACGGTACAATGCATAGGTAAATTACCGGTATTATTGTTGGTTTAAACTTTTATTTAAGTAGTAGCTCCTAAAGAAGCCATTTTGTTTTTTTGATTGGTTGTTGTTTTTAATTAAGCAACCAATAACATTTAATGTGTTTCCCCAGAAGGACACTTTTTCTTGTTTTACGGTTTGCTGGTATGTCAATTCACTTAACAGCTCATGTGGAATAGAAATATTCCATCTCGGCTTATAGCTGGATATTTTGGGTTTATTTTTCATTATTTTCTAACAGGTTCTGATAGCCAAAAGTTTAGGGTTTCGGCTTATAGTCAAGATCAGCTGATAGGGGAATAAATATGGTACTTAAACTATGACCTTTAAAAGCCCTTTTAAGGGAATGGCATTAAGTATTCATTTCTGTGGCTACAGCCTCTTCAAAGAAACAAAGCTACTATGTAAGTAGGTGCGTAACTCCACACATGATGCCCAAGTAAGTGGGTACTCTGCACACAAAGCCTAATCAATAATAAAATCCTCAGGAACCCAGTCACAATATGATAAAATTCTCAGAAGCATAATTAGAAGATCGCCTTGGATTAAACCACATGGTTTTTACAGTCAGTGTGTGGTATTTTTTCCTTCACTGTTTTTTCTAGTACATTAAATACTCTATTTACTAATTGTTTTAAACATTTTGTGGTATATTACTTTGAAAAATATGAATCTAATAAGAGTTTTTTTAAACTTATAGCTGTAGCCACATGTGCTTATTGAGCTCCTTTTGTTTTATTTATACTAACCAATAATAGAAAGAAGTTTGCACACACACACCTACCTTGCCAGTTAAAAAACAGTAGTCTACACGTTCTCTGATATTCAACTGGAATATCAAGAGTGATGTCATGGACAAAACAAGGCTTGCATGGGCAGAAACCAGGCAAAGGGGGGAAGTTGTTTTCCCTGATTCCTGAAAAGGACATTACTCTTAGAAAGTATGTACATGTAAATAATTTATGCCATTCCAAACTGCAAAATCCATAACAACTAAATTGGTGTTTAGGTTCTCTGTTGAGAATCCATTGACAAAGAGCTCCAGGAATGCTTGTTGAAAACTTATTTAAATTATATGATATTTACAAGTAATGGTGGTGTGGTTGGCGCAGTTGGTAAGATCTGTATGCCTTCCAGCCACAAGGTCCCAGGTTCAATTCCTCAGCTCTACCAACAATTGAACATTTGTGTGACCTTCTTTTCTGCCAAAGCATATACAGTTTTTCATCCATACAAGGTTGGCAAATGAGTACCAGCTTCGGCTGGGAGCTAACCTGCGACAGATTAGTGACCTGTCCAGGGGGAGTCAAAGACTCTCATCCGCTTAGCACTACAGGGACCAGAGATAAATGCCAGCCCTATGGGCCACTAGGCTCGTAAAAGGATTTAGCTTTTCATATTTACAAGTATGAAGCCAAACAAAGTTAATTGTGGTTCAGCCATATTATTCAATGTCCTGTTCAATGTTTAATGTCCTTATCCGAAAAGACGCGAAGGTATAACCATGATGACAATGGTAATGATGATCATCAGATCATGACAATGATGATGATAATGAACATGAGGAAGACCGCTGGATTGACCATTATGACCAATCTACTGTAGATGACCATGATGATGACCAGCACAATGACAGCCATGACCATGAGGATAACAACCTTGACCATGATGTTGATGATGACCAAGACGATGAAGATACAGTAACCATGACAATAACCATGAACATACAACCATGACCATGACAATGAGCATGACGACCTTGGCCATGGTAACAATGATGACCATGACCAAGAAAACAATGACCATGGCCATGAAAATAATGACTATGATCATGAAAACAATGATGACCATGACCATGGCAATAAGGAGATTGCCTTGACAATGTAATGACAATGAACATGACAAAGATAATTACCATTACAAAGATGATGAAAGGGGTGCTGATGTTTAAAATTGATGATGGTAGTAATGTTTAAAACAATGATCAAAATGATCAAAATGATGATGATCACAAAGATGATCAATGATATTGGTTGAGATGAATATTCAACCAAGAGCTTTTTATAGAGTCAATTCTCTTGATTTAAACTAAAATCATTTGTATCTGTCAAAAACAGTTTACCTGAAAATTGCATTCGCTGCAATTCTTGTTCCTTTCGTTGCAGCTCTGCTGCTTTTCTTTCCAGCTCCTAAAATGCAAAAGATGGCACAGTTACACACATTAATTCCTTAATAAACAAATACTTTTTAACAAACCAAAAAATTATTTTCTTTCAATGGAAAACAAAGCAAACCTCCAAAATAATAGCTAAAACAAACAAAAGACTGACAAAAATTCAACATGAACTAGATCTGTACTTACATCTTGGCGTCTTCGCAGGTTTTCCTGTTCCTCTGCAACCTGTTAACAAAAATTAAAGTTATCACAGTTCATTAACCCTTTCATCCCCAGGCAATTTATAAAGGTCTAACTTCTCCTTACATAACTCAAGCAAAATAGTATAACTCATAATGAGAAACTTGGAATTGATCAAGTGGAATAAGCTGTGGAAGTTGAAAAGCAAAATTCTCCCAAACTACTTCTACAGAAAGTGTGGAACTCAGTTGGGAGAATTTGCCAACACGCCATTTGTCGTGTTTGGGGCTTAAAGGGTTAAAAATGTCATTGAGTAAAATAAAAAGCAAGATACTTGTAGGACGTACATCCAAATTTTTGAATTTTCATGAATATCATGAGATTTTTTAGCTTTATAGACATTGGCATATGTTTATACTGAAGAAATTAACTTGAAACATTTCATCTCACCACATAAGGAGGTGGATCTTGTTTAGTCTCTAAAACAGCTGGCTGTGATGGCGGCAATGTTGGCTGAGGAGCTGCAACTGTACTTGGAGCCTTTAAATACAACACCACAAACAATAAGATGCCTGTCTTCTGAGGAATTCTAACTGAATAATAATTTTGGTTTTAATTAGGGCCTGGCTCTGCATTGGTAAAAGTATAAATTAAACAAACCTGTTCATTGAGATCTTGCTGTATAGTTTTTTAAAAAACTATTGAAATGCAAATCAGGTAAAACATGTAATTTAATCAATTCTAGGTTGAAATGATAAGTAATCAATTTAGGTAAGCAACTGTTTCCAGTTAACAACAGAACTAATGCTCAAATCAATAGCTTCCTACTCTACTCACAAATTTAAAACTGATTAAACCACAAATTCAATTTGACACTGTTTTGTAATCCGTTTTGACCAGTTGTTAATGTTAAATTTTGGTTGTACAATCTAGCTATTTCAAAATTCAGAATGATGACATAACATTAATTACAGTAACGTCGCCTTCCTTACCCCTTATCCATAGCTACACCTAAATATTTAACTATAAAAATACTCGGCAAAATTTGACGTTTCGATGTCTCACTGGACGTCATTTTCAAAATGAATTTAAAAAGTTAAGCGAATTTGAATAATAATGTCTTGAAGGAATTCATACAGAGTTTAAAAGTTATCCATTGTTCTTCAAACAAATATCTTAGCATGTATAGAGTCTGATTGTTTATTAAGCGATGGCTTGATCTTACGTATAAATAACATTTCATATACTAAGCAATCGAACTTCGAACGACACTTCTTAAGTATATCAAAACAATCAACAAAATCAACAGAATTGTCATTGTGTTCTTTGAAGTGTTTACCGACGGTTGACGATCTGTGTTCCTCTATGCGCTGGTGTAAATGTCGTTTGGTATAGCCGAGATAGTCTGTATCACACAGACCACATTGGCAGTGTATTTTTATATTTAAATGTCTAAATAAGGGTTTATTACTTACACCTAAATAGTCTAGTGAAAAACAAGACAATATAACCAAAATTTCTGTATCAAACCCCACTGAGCTCACCTTCCAAGCATCATTACATGGGAAATAGTCTAAATAACTTCTGTATATAAATACAATGTGAGTCAATTTGTGTATTTTGATTCTTTTTATGCAAATCATACATTAAATGATTAATAGAATTTTACCAAAGATAAGTTGATGAAAACACATTAATCAGGGTTAAGCTAATATTTTCTTACATTTATTATGAATGAATACTCAACATAGTGACACATTATCACTTATCTTTTAAAAGAATAGATACATTTAATGAATTTCGGAGGAAGTAAGGAAATAATGGGCCAACTCTTGTTTTAGATTTAAAAAAATCATGTTCTATCCTGTAACAGGGCTCGATTTAGTACTAGCCCGGCGTACAATGTCTAGTGAAAAACACACCGGGCTAGCTAATTTACCTCGTCATGTTGCCCGGTGGGCTAGTTGAAAAATATAGCAGCCTAGGCCTAGGTAGGCGGCCTACACAGATGAG
>JAOEHV020040966.1:0-17480 GCA_025447995.2 Isaurus tuberculatus | reverse complement strand
CAATCGAACTACAAAAGATAACATTTTGTAAATGTTCTATAATGTTTGTTGCAAATAACATAATTTTAAAATGTCAAACAAACAGAAAAAATAATGTTCTGTGTCCGCAACAAGTGCTACTAAGTGAAAACTAAAATGTTAATGTACTAGCTAAACCTTGAAATACACAGTATTTTGCTTTTTGAAAAAGTTCGCCGATTTCTTGCAGTTTGGACGAGCTTGTAAAACATAAAGAAAATGGTCTCGTATTTCACGATAGCGAGGAACTGGCGGAACAGCTCAAGGTATGCTTTGATAAATTATAATCTAAAACTTCAGCATTATACTTTTCAGCGTCACCCTAATAAAAGCAAGCGTTTTACGTAAAAGTCAATCTCGTATATAAGACTTAGTATCGTACTGCAATGTGTTTGCCGCAGTTGATAAGATCTCTGCCTTCCTTCAGTTCACGAAATCCGGTGTTCAATCCTCAGCTATTCCGAGATTTGAACATCTGTGTGATTTTGTTTCGCGCCAAGGTTTTTCAGCGCTCCATGCATACGAAGTCGGTTGATAGAATATCAGTATCTGCTATCAGCTAACCTATGATTGGTTGAGACACTTCAGTTTAAAACTACAGAAACTTAAGATAAGCGCTTGCCCCATGAACTACAAGGCTCGTAAAGGAATTAGATTTTAGCGTAGCACTATGTTGGATTAATGTTGTATCTAGTTTTTTGCTCTTCCCTTCCCTTGCACAAAAAGTTATCCCTCTCAACGGTGATAATAATCTATCCTTATTGCTATTTTACAGGGAAATCACGATTAAAGGTCCAACTTGTTGTTTTCTTTGCTGTCTAGGAACTATTTACGGATTTTCCCTTCAACCAAGAATACCTGACCAACTTTAGGAAGAACTTGGAGAAATTTCAAAAGACCAGATGGGACGACACTTGGAACCAAACTGTTTTGCCTCTTTTGACGCAATAAGTTAAGCTGCAGTCCTACTTAAATTAACACCCAAGATTCCCTTCAGGGTTTGCGTTTCTTTTGGAATTCCTGGAAAACTCCTGGAATTTTGAAAATTTCTTCCAGGGCCCTGGAAAACTCCTGGAAAAACAGTTAATTTCCCTGTGCTCTTGGAAAACTCCTGGAAGTTTGTGGAAAATATTTC
The DNA here is from genome assembly GCA_025447995.2 of Isaurus tuberculatus. Taxonomy (NCBI): domain Eukaryota; kingdom Metazoa; phylum Cnidaria; class Anthozoa; order Zoantharia; family Zoanthidae; genus Isaurus; species Isaurus tuberculatus. Next base: position 16,327 of record JAOEHV020040966.1, on the reverse strand, counting down.
AACTCTATAAAAAACAATCCAAAAACCTCTCGAAACATCTGGTTCTTAATTTTACTTTTTGTACATTATGTTTATTCATTTTCAGGAAGCTTTTTCTTGAGACTTGGGTCAGTTACACTTGATATTGTTTTGTTTTTCGCCGAAAGAGAAATAGAGGTTGGGTCCTGGAAAAATTATTTTTCTACCCTGGAAAACACCTGGAATTTTGTTTTTCACCAATCAGTACGAACCATGCCCCTTATTATATGAACTAAAAGACAGAGATAAGCTTTATATCTTTAAAAACTATTATAAAATAAAGCAGATATAACGCGCTTTCTGATTGGCTATGTAGCGTGCTTTATTTCTGTGCCATTTGGACGTCAAGTTACCAAAATCTACAAATGGCGAAAAAAGAAGATATGGCGCTGTTTTCATTGAAGTTTAGTTCTCTAAACGAGAACTATCTTTCAAGTCCTTGTACAAAACACTTGGGAATTCACAATTCTGAAATTATCCTGAAAAGAAAAAAATAAACATTGTATAGATAAACAAAAAGACCTAGTTTTTCATTCAGGTTTTTCAATTTTAGAGTGGAGTTCATAAACATTTCCGCCGGTATAAACTCGAACAAATGTTAGTTAGAGAGCGCGCAAATGTAATCCCCTTGTTTTTTAATGGTTTTTTACTCTTTTCTGTTTAGCTTATTTTATAAAAGGAATAGAAATCTTGCGAAGCATGTTTTCTTGAGTTATAAAGCACTTTTGAAATTTTAAGTACACCCTAGTACAGAGAAACACTCGCCCATCGACTCATATTCATCCTAAGCATTTTCGTGTACTTAAAATCCACGCGTGCTTCTATAACTCAACAAAGCACGCGCGCTTGTTTTTTTATTCCTTTACTAAAAACCAGTAAGAATATCTTAATGTCTTATAAACACTACAGTTTAATAAAAAAATTAAACTTTAGTTAGTATATTAATTTTAAGAAATATTGTTTCTCGGTGAAAACCGGCTAACTAGGCAAGTCACACCTTTTTAAAAATTCAGTTATGAAAAGAAAAAGCCATTGTGTTGAATGGGATATGGTTAATTGAAACTATAAATTATACGGAAATAGAATCGAAATGAATTGATTCAAATATAAATAGATCGTAATTAAAATTCATCAAACTTATATGGTTATCAGTCAATCGCAAATTGCCCTCCACTTATTTGTTGCTCGGGACAACGGTAACGTTTCGAAAGGCTTTTAACTTCAGAGCGAACCAACTCGGTGCAAAATGACTCTGCTGATATTTTGCTGGCGGCCATTCAAAACTTGGCCACCGAAATTTGAAAGTAACAGCAAGAAAGGTTGTGAAGTTGCACCCTCGATAGTAAAAAGTTTTGAATTAAGCAAATAGAATAAGAACGAGTAACAAATTAAAGTGCTTATGACACCAATTTCTTTTTTTTTTTTTTTTCAAATTTGAAAAAGGAAGTGTTTCAAGCGTACCATTCCAAAATTTGAGATGTGTAGGACAAAAACATTGGCGATTTTTTACGCCTTTGAAGTTCGGATGAGCGAAATTGCCACCTCTATTTACGTCACAATAGATTGTGACGTAATCTAAACGGTTGTATTCTTTTATTAAATTTATGCGTTGAAGGGAATAGACGCATTTTGAATGCTTACAGTTTTTATATGTTTTAACTGAGAGGGCTTTCCACTTTTCCTAAATCCAGGTAACGATTTGTCGATGTTCTAAATTTGAAATGTCTTCTTGTGTTTGTTTTTTGTTTTGTATTTTTATTTATTGCTTTTTTTACGCTCTATTACTTTAAAGCCCTTACAGTAATCGTATCTTGCCTTGTCTTTCATAACAACAGAAATGGCATAAGTTTTTATCCACCTTTTTTGTGGATGTATAAAAGACTCGAAAAATGAACAGGTGCTTGCTGTTTGGACTAATCAAAATTTGTATATAATGGAATAAGAACTTATAGAAGATGAAAAATATGCATGCATTAAATCACTCAATTTGATCATTTGAGACTTTTTTCAATCTAGCTTTGATCTTTGCATGGACAGAGTTATTAGTTCGGCATCAAAAGAATAAACAATTATTGGACGAGGTTGAGAAAAATATCGTGATTTGACAGTGGCGAGCAGATTCATTATTTTTATAATTAATTTGTGAGACAATGACAAATCACAATGTTTTGCTATTACCAAATCAAATAACTGTTTTATCATTCGATCACTGAATTTTTTTTGTGGTAAGCGCTAACTTTTAAGCGATAAGTGCGGGCTGCCTCGTAAAATACGTCAAGTCGGTATTTTTCAGTTTTCAAATTCATTGAGAAAATAACGCAACGCGCCATTTTTTTGACAGAGGAGGTCGATACTACGCCTGAGTAGTGTCATATTTGTAGCTAAACTCCGCCAGACGGTAATGCGCATGAACAGTGTCATATTTGTAGGTCTCGTGGTTGGCTTGGACCAATGAGAAAGATAGAAAATTTCCATCGAAAATACAAATTATTCGGTCCAGTAAATTTCAAGATACCATCAACACCACTTCTTTTGGAAGTGCATAGTGTGTGCCTACCTGAGAATTTTGTTTTGTATTTTTTTTTATGGTTGCCTAAAATAGTTTTCGGAGACTGCGTTTTCGTTCCATATGCTTCTTTGTGTTTTGAGAGCTGTTCAACTTCAAGTGACTACAAATTAAAGTAATTTTTTGTCCTTTTTACCTTTGTCAAATAAAAGACTTTGATATTTCTGTTCGCCTTTTTTATAATCTTTAACTTTTTAGACATCGTTCATTAGAACAATTCTTGGGTTTCACACAATCCCAAGAGACACAAAAGACAATAGACATAGCGGCAATGTTGGAGTCTAAAACAAATAAATCATCAAAATTCTTTTGTTAAGTGTACTCCAACTTGGCCGCCATGACGTCAGGTGAGACCTAGCAATTTAAAAATAGTTGTGCTTTTATCATGTAGAACGTTTGGCATTCCATAACCGGAACCCCTAAACTTTAATGCATCACCTAATCTTTTGTTTCCTAGAAAAGTTATTTAAAGAATTTAAAAACAGTTATGCTTTATGTGAAACGTTTGGCATTCCACAGCCGGAACCCCTAAACTTTAATGCATTGCCTAATCTTTTGTTTCCTAGAAAAGTTATTTAAAGAATTTAAAAGCAGTTATGCTTTATATGAAACGTTTGGCATTTACAGCCAGAATCCCAAAACCCTATTTATATTAACCTCTGCAGGAAGTCCTCTCACCCCACCGAACGCAAACTCCCCTCCCTTCCGTCGTAACCTTTGCAATGTCGAGCCAAGCTTAAGGCCCGGATACACGGTGCAACATTGCGCGCAATGGCTGAATTGCATCGTGTATCCACCCCAAAATTTGTTGCACGCAATATTGCGCGCAATGTTGCACCGTGTATCCGGACCTTTATTCCTTCAAGTCACACAGGTGTGCGTGAACCATTGATAAATTTGGCGCGAAAGATTTGCGCGCTGTTAAACATGCCTTGTTTAATAATTTCAAAATTTTAAATTGTTGAAACCCGCCAATATTTAAAGTTAAGGTAAATTCACAAAATATTTGTCCGAATAAATTAAAAATTTATAAAATAGCTAATTTTAACCCTATTTGCTGTCTATGAGCCATCTGGTTAGTTTATATTGATTAATTGTCGCTATGTAAAATTGATTGGATTAAGCTTTAGTTTTCCTTTGATTTTCGTTCCGTTGCTTTTGCTATTTTTAAAAGAATCATTGTATAGTTAAATCCATTTGTTAGCATTTTAAACTAAAAATTCTGATTTATTTCTACAAGTTTAAATATAATTTTGACGTACACTTTTTATTTAAACCAACCGATTTATTTCGGAACAACACTCATAACGTTATTTTGATAAACAAAAAATGAGATTTATTTTCTTTTCAAGTTCCAAGATTTCTGATTGAATTTCTCGGTTTTACTAGACCTGATTTTTCAATGCACTCGCCTTTCATCTTTTTTAATTTTATTTTGCACAATGAGTTCGCTCTCCCATAGATTTTGTTTTGTAGATTGCTTCGCAGTTTTTAATATTTATAAAGGTTGATTGTTTTCCATTTGGTCTTTTTCGGAAGTTTTCTTGGATTTCCCGAAACTAAAAGGTTCATTGCTATGCAATAACGTTATCAATTTCAAAATTCTGATATTGATATTTGATCAACTGATAAAAAAAATACCTGTGTAGTTGTTATATTGGCTTACTCCTGGGTGATTATTGATGAAGTAATTTCATGGAGTGCCGTTAAGAATTTCTAAACTTTTATCTAAAACAAAATATCACAAAAACCTAACATTTCTTTGTTATAACTAAAAAAACTGCAAAGCTGAAAGTGAGTTGCCACCATGTACAGTTTGCCTTGATTTGGAATACAAATTACTGACAGCAATAATTCCATTTAATCTTTTCACAGTTTGGAGCAAAACAATGACTTCTATCAAAAGACAAAATATGCGATATTTACTTTGAATTGCATTTATAAATTCTGTCGCTTCAAACTTTTGCACGAAATTACTTGCAGTTGAGCTCAACGGAACTTCTCAGGCCTTGATTCGCATTTATGTTAATTTCGTCATGTTTATTTAAAAGAGGTGTGTTTCAAAATCCTCTGCAGGTGTTATCAAACATTAGTCAGTGCTATGATTTATCAACAATGAACAACGCTCCACGTCATGTCTTATTTAAATTTATGCCTAAAAACTGCTTGTCTTTGAAGCTGCATTTCTGCTTTCAAAAGGAGTGGCGGCGTCGGTGGTCGAGTTGCTTCGCTTTATATTTTGCAGTTCGTCTCCCTTTAAAAGACCATTATGGTATGTAAACTGGTAAATTCCATTTGTAAAAAACTTTAAAAAACAATTTTAAGTAGTTATTCTTCGAAAATCTGTTGTCCATGCAACATAAATCTTCTTGTATTGGTGTGAATCAATTCGTTGTTCACGCGTGTTAAAAATTGTAATTTGAGCAAATTTTTTTTATCGTGTATGACTTTACCTTCGTATTTCTTGTTTTGACCCTACAACATTACCAATATAACTCCATAACTCCGTCAAATCGTAATTTGTAATTCCTTGTTGCCTGTATCCACGTGCATAAGACTTTAGGTAAATGAATTCAGAATATTGTTTGCTCAATCAATAGCTATTGGTAATTAAAACATTTTTTTTCGTGTCGAAGCTATACTGAACCAAGCTGAAGTCTAATGTTCACGACAATCTATAAACTTTGAAAGCTTTTTTTTTTTTAAATTTAGGTCATTGCTTTGCTGTTACTGTAAAACTTCAGTTTATAAAAAATGGAGTCAATGAGCCGAGAGCCGTAACGATACATTTCAATGAACTTATAAACAAAAGGAAGCTAGAAAGATTTCTCGCCTGTTTTAAAACTTTAAATATCTTTTGACGGGCTAAAGTAGAAAAAAAATTAGCGGTTTCTTGATTATAGTTAAGTGGGATTATGGATTATGTGAAGAAATTAATTTATACATTCTACGCATTGTTCTACAAGCGATATACGAAAGTTTATTATAAATGCAAATATTTCTCATGACTGTCTGGAAAATATCGCTTTAAAAGAATTGGCGAGTTTATTTCCTTTATTTAATCTTGGCATTAAAAATGGATTCAACAATAGTTTGCATTCAACGACTTGTATGTTGATTATATGGAATCAGCTGTGTTCTACAGCCTTTGCCGGAGGCAAGTTTAAGTATTTTCGATCCATACATTAATCGAGGTATTCATCTTCAAATATCTCTCCTTGTATCAAAACAGCAACCATATGCATGCATAATATTCTTGGGTGGGGAAGAAAAAAGAAAATTCATTAAGATTTTCTCGGTAAATTTTACTGAAGTAGTCTTTGATCAGAGTCAAATAAGAACACGAATAAGCCTCTTATCATTTAACAAAGTTGTTCAATGACTTCTGGTTTTTAGGTGTTAATGTTGCCATTTAACGAGGGATAAATTTATCAAGGTGTGGCAAACATTAATTGATTAAACGCTATTACGTTGCTATACACCTAGAAGATATAAGCTTCGTTATGCCTCCGATGAGGAGCGACTTCAATCTAAAATGATAATCTTAAGACGTAAAGGTCCTTCTGATTGCGACATCAAGACTGTGGGGGGAAAAACCCTTAAATTTACAGAAATTTACAGTACGATTTAAATCAAAGGCGAAGTGAAAACTCGTCCTTATAAACAAGCTTCTATTGATCTTTTTATTGTAAATATAATTTTACTTCAGTTGATAATAAAATCTCAAACTCGGCATGTCGAAACGTCGTGATCTTTTAGCCTTTTTGTTTTATTTTAAAATTTAAAATTTGAAAATATCATTTTCTTGAATTTTAACAATACTTTTTGATGTAAATTCTACTACTTTTTAAGAGCAGCAATGAATAAGCTATATAAAAATATTGTATACTATTTTTAATGGATATTGTAACGTGTGTGGTTCTTATATTATTGTACAACATTGCTGCTTCAAAATATCATCTAAGTAACTAAAACCAGTTAAAAATGCAAGTAAAATTCAACATTTTGGTCAATATGACTATTAATGAGAAATTGTCAGTTGCAATTGATCTCTAATGCCCAGAATCAAGTTGTCTTATTAAACTTTAAAAGGCCCAAAAATAGCCAGACTCTCACAAATAGACTCGGTAACATATACAAAATATTAAGATAAATAACAATAATAGACTATAAAAATTGTGCAATATACAACTAAGGTCAAAATTGACTATAAACATTGTGCAATATACAACTCGAGGTCAAAATTGACTATAAACATTGTGCAATATACAACTCGACGTCAAAATTGACTATAAACATTGTGCAATATACAACTCGACGTCAAAATTGACTATAAACATTGTGCAATATACAACTCGACGTCAAAATTGACTGTAAACATTGTGCAATATACAACTCGAGGTCAAAATTGACTATAAACATTGTGCAATATATAACTCTAGGTCAAAATTTTCTTGCACCATTACTGTTAGTAGTGTCATAATAATATAAATATATAGCTTTTCGTCAGTACAACACTTGAAGAACTATTCAGAGAGAATGTATACGCGTAAGTAGCGCTTTAGAGTAAAATACGAATAATTATTTAAGCAATCGAACAGGATTGAGAGATTTTTACGAAGTTTGCCTTTCTTAGCGATCGATAAAATCTAATTATATTATTACTTTTATTGCTATTTTCTCGCCAGGAGAATAGATGGAGGAGAATATTCTAACGCAGTTTACTTCGTGCGTCAGATATCGAAGATATTGAAAATTTCATATTATCGACGTTCAGATAGTTTTTTAACTAAAAAAAATAAATTGGAACTGATTTGTACCGCTGTTGATATAGCATTGACTTCGTGAAACAATCTTCCCGATTATGTATGGAAATTCACGGCCTTTATTACGAAAGAAGAAACTCTGACTTTAAAACCGAATTCAAACCCATAAACATCATGCGATACCGGTGCAGCGCTTTCAGCTATGATTGCACGGTTGCTGGAAGGATTCTGTTTTAGTTGGTTTATCTATACCGTTTCCTTTGCAAAAAGAAAAGAAAAGGTAGTTAAATATAGTTATATATATAACGAGAATGTTAATGATTGAAATAACAATACCTTTACTTATTGTTTCAGTCCTAAATTTCAATTCAGCAAAAGATAAAAAAAAATAGAGGCTTTAAAATGTTTGGAATTTATCTTTGATATCTGCAAGGTAGCTAATCTTTTGTTGTTTTAGGCACATTTAGTGTCTTGCAGGGGGACTGGGGTTCGACCTCTGTGACCCGCGGGAACTGGCCAGCACGGCGGGTTGGGCGACATCTTTTGACCAAACTGTCGTTTGCCCCTGTTTCCTGCTTAAAAGGAAACGACAAAATCTAGCTGATCATATATGTAGCAGAAGAAATGTACTGAAATTTTTCAGTTTCTGATAATAACCGATTCGACCTTCAGTATAGACGTTCTATTACATGGTCATGGGTTTACATGACACAAAAATATTTAGATTATGTGATTTTAAAAAGCTAACGGCAAAATGGAGCCTCTGACGAACAAGGATGAGGCTATAAAGGCGTGATTAAAAAAATTCATTTAAAATTCATTAGACCGAGAGGCAATATTTAACTATTGCTCTATAAAAACCGTAACAATTTCGAGTACTAAACTCGACGAATAATCGGTTTCTCTAAATGGCCATGCGACAGTTTGTTTACTACACGATTTTTTAATTTTATATAAGAACAACTTTATAAGAAAAACGAGGTTCAGATTGGCCGAAAATTAAGAACAATATAACAAGAAGCTCAGGCTGAGGCTGAAAAAAAGTGAAAATATTTCAAGTTGAAACTTTACTGAATCTTGTTACTTATGTTCGCAATGTAGTGAAAACACAAACAGAAGCACCGTTTCTCATTTATTATTCTAGTATCTACCGTTGTCCCAAATGATACATGTATTCATGTAATACTAAAAGTTCTTCGTACGATCAGTTTCAACAATGCCTTGTCTTTTTGTTTTGCTTTCTCATCATTTCAAACCGCCCACAGGAATAATTAAAGAACAAAAGAAATTAAGAACAAATTGAGGCTGAAGCAGCCAAAAAATTAAGAACAATGAGCCTCGGCAAAATTTACTGGTTCTTATATAAAAAAGAGCGTGTTCAACTCTTTTAACTTGGGTTTGACATTTTTTTAATTTCCTCTTTAGTCAAACAAATTTTACCGAATCGTTAATATAAGTAGCGCTCAGACACACTGTCAAAACGTTTGTCTAAAGGCTTATATATAAGATTTTTTTTCTAATTCAGTCCTCTCGGCATTCTAATCAATAATCAAAATGTTTTAATTGATTAATTAGACTTTGCATAAATACTGACAAGCTGTTAATACAAAATTTTAGAATTCAGAAAGTTCGAATGCTCTCGGATACTTAAAACTGCTTGAAATAGTTCAAAATATATTCTTGATAGACTATTAAACGAATTGACTGATAACTCCGCTGGAGAACGAATAAATGTTTTAAAAGTTAGTCTATACCGGAAATTATTAACAGTTAAAAGATTTTGTGTAATGCCATCGTTTCTTTCTAGCACGTAGACCTTCATTTCCCTTTTGTTGAACGCTAAGATCATTGTCATAGTATAAAGGAACATTCCAGATAAAGTTTTTAAGACAAACTTCATGTGACATTTTAAAATAGCTGCATCTGATATCGCATATGTAATAATAAACGCATCACGCGTGTTCTGATATGATAACCATCCGTCTATCAAGGAAATGCAATGTGACTTATCTTCCTTTGTTTTGCTTTGCATGATGAAAGCTCACCATATTATGCCCTTTTATGGTCTGGTTTGAAGGCAAATGAACCAGTCAGCGAATGAGGCAGTTCTACCTTTTCAAAGTATCATTCCGAAAAAAAAGAACATTTTCATTTCAATAAAAAAAACTTTACATCAAGAAAATTTAACTCATATTGATTTTATTATCAATAACAGTGCGTTAATATATAAATACAGGAGGTGGGCTCGTTCAATTTGCATTTTAATTTGGGTTGTTAAAGTAAATAATAACCCAGAAATGACCTCAAAATCCCTTTCGAACCATATTAGGAAAAACCGGAAGGAAAATCCTGATTTCAGCAAAAATGATAACAAAAAAGGTCCGCCAACTCGTACTCCTGTTGTTACGTTCAGCAACGACAATCCTTAATTAGAGAATATGCGATTATTTTATTGATTTAAAACCATAGGGGTTTGCTTAGAATAACGTACACGGTTCTTTCTCCGGAGAGCCATATTTTTTGCTTTTTAAGCTATAATGAAAAAAAAATGGTTTAATTTCCAGTTTTGGCTAAAAGTTACGGGTAAAGTAGCATTAGCACAAAGTAGAATTGTTCCGTGCATCCGGGGTTGGCTTATTTCAAGAAAGTTGTTTCAACCAGACAAAGCCGGAGGCGAAGCAAATTTCCTTGCGGAAAAGGCTTTGTAAAAAACAGGTCACAATAGGTTCAAGAAGCCAAAGTTCTTTTTTTCTATTTTCAAATAAGTTCTAATAAAAAAACGATTCCCAATAAAATTGCTGCAAAGCTTTTGTTTTCTTACGTATTTAAGCAAAACCCCAAAGAAACAAACCAAATATTCGTGGCGAATAGCAAAGAACGTGATTGGTTCATTTTGAAGGATTCATTATAATTCAACCCCTTTACTTCCGCTCGGAAACAATTTTTGACATTTTAGTGCGCACGTGACTAAACACAATCTAGCATACATATATTTATCTATTTTTTGAGAGAAATTGGGGTAGTTTTATCAATATTCTAATAGCTTCATCTTCTTAAACAAAAATAAGGACAAGATTAAGTTTAGTCAAAAAGCTATACCCACCTCTTACTCTGATAAATAATTTGTAGATTGATTATTTGTGTTTTTAAGAAGTTTTGGGTGTGGAATTGGGTTCAACTATTTTCGGAAAACATGTATATTTGTGATATCAGACTCTCACACAACCTGACGGATTATGAATTTTTAATTACACTCTCATTTTTGTGGTAGTAGCTCAGCATTTCAACACACTCGTGTCAGATTAAAGCTGTCTCAGAGCCCCTCCCGTCTCGCGTCAAGTTGAGGCAGATCAGACTTTACACACGAGTTGACAGTCTCTTACAGCTGATTCAAAGTTTTTCCATTTTCAATCATTTCAGGATTCCTCCGGCGACATGATGCGAAAAATTGGATTGGTGAATGCAGATTCAGGCAAGTACCTAACGCTCGAGACATTTGGCTTCAAATTGAATGTGGATGGAGTCTCGTTGAGGAAAAAGCAAATTTGGACTCTTGAGCAAGAACAGGGCGATGCAACAATTTATTTGAAGAGTCATTCAGGGACATATTTGAGTTCTGATAGAAAGGGAAATGTCACATGCGATAGCAATGAAAAGGACAACGAGAAAAAGTTTACAATTGAAAGCCAATCCGACGGTAGATGGGCTCTGAAGAATTTTTACAATGAGTATCTTGGGGGAATAACGGACGAGCTGCGATGTGTTGCAAGACCCTCCAAAAGTGAATACTGGTTCGTTCATCTGGCCATGCACCCGCAAGTCAATCTTTTTCATGTTAAACGCAAGCGGTATGCTCATCTAACCAAGAATGGCGAACTAAGAGTCTCAGAGACGATTCCGTGGGGCGCTGATGCGTTGATCACACTGAGCTTCGTTCAAGAGAAAGGAAAGTACGCACTAGTGACGAGCTCCAACAAGTACCTTAGCCGCGATGGCTCACTTCTTGACGGCCCGAATGATGACTCTCTCTTCACAATTGAGTTTCATGACAACCAGGTGGCTTTCAGGGACTCACAGGGTAAATATTTGACCGCTGTGGGGCAGGGAAACATGCAGTCGAAGCTGAGCAAAGTTGGTCAAGATGAGGTTTTCAAGTTTGAAGACAGCCCACCGCAGTGTAGTCTAATTGGTCATAATGAAAGGAGAGTCTCGATCAAACAAGGTAGGAACAACGCGAATTTAATCAAACTATTATTGTAAACAGGAAAACAAAGAGTGTTAACTAGAAGTGAGCATTTATTTTGTTTTTCCTTTGTTAGTTTTAATTGTTGTCTAGATTTGTGTATTCACCATAAAACCTTGAACAAGCAAGACTACAAAAGAGGGCACGCTTACAGTCCATATCACTCATAAAATCCACGTGTTCCTAAGTCTATATCTGACTTTTTTTATTTCTTCTCAGTGTTTTTCGCTACTTATGGCAATGTTAAATCGAATGAAGAACAAAAATGAACCAGAATAAAATATTTCCGCAATGAGGTTCAAAAAAAAGAAACGAATTCGTGACACACAAACACTCTCTGCATGAAATCTACATTTTGGCTATTGATATGTAAATTACAGTTCAAAAGAGCATGTAATGAAGTAAAATTATGCAGAAATCTTGCTTTGAAAGTAGCGAGAAAAGGATTAGAAATCTTTTAAAACTATTTTTGAAACTCGAAGCGTTAGAACTTGAAGGAGAGGTCATATTTCATTTCCTTATGTTCTTGTTTTGAAATTTTACCGACTGACACAATATATATATAGTGGTTTACCTGCTAAGACACATCACTTTAACAGGAAATTTAGAAATCAAATTTGATGTTTTAGTTTGATATTTTAAAAAATTGTGGTTTAATTTTGACTTAGGTAAAATATTGTCTTTTAATTTCGGTAAATTGAAAAGTTATAAAACTTATATTTTTTGTTTTTGTTGTTGGTAAACCACTAGAATATTGTACCTGGTAAACTCATATCTTTTAAAAGTGTTTTGTTTAGGGGTATTAGGAAAATTGGTGTATTAGTGCTTGTAAAATTAATATACAGTGAAAGTTTAATGTACCCCTTGCTCACCTCCTCTGCCCAATTGCTCAATTATAATTTTTAGCAAAAAACCTTTACAGACTTAAAAGAGTTTTCTTTCCGGGTACCTCAAATTGAAACAGTCACACAAATATAATGTTCAAGTTTCCCTTTTGATATATGATGATAAATTTTAGGTGTGATAATATTTTGCTGTATATTAACCATTAAAACTTTAATCAATTGAAACAAAAACATTTTATTTATTTGCATCTCATCTCAAATTGTCTATGCCACACGCAAAAGATACCACCTTCTCCCTTAATATTTCTGACAAATTGTTTATGGTGTCAAGATATCATATTCAGTTAATTAGATTGGGTTTTTTAAAAAAAAATTAAGTTTACAGTTGATTTTAAATGATTGTCTAGACCAATTAAGTAGTCGTTATTTCCCACCTTAGTTTGAACTTTAATATACACAAAATCTCAAAAAAAGGAATTACCTACTACTTCCATTTTCAGTTTTAAAGTGCCTATTCATGACAGGAATTGGTTTCTTGCACATTTGTAAAAAAACCATTTCAAATGTATGATTCTAAAATTTGAGATGTGAAGGACAAATATTGGCAATTTTATACATACTTTAAGTTCAGATATTTCAGCCAAAAAATGGTAGCTGTCTTGTGTGGCAAAAATGCCACTTACACAATAGATTATGACAGGTCAGGTGCACAAATGAAACTTTTCAGTATGGAGGATAGACAGAAAAGGGGAGAAAGAGGAGATTATTGTGTTGTTGGCACTCCCAATGGGAAAATCTTGAAAAACACAAAGAAATGACGTGTTTAATTTTTGAATTCAAAGTAAAAAACATAGAAAAACCTTAATGCTCCTCCCCCACATTTTCTCAATTGATCATGTCCCTGTGACCATTTTTAGTGGCAAATTATGTAACCATTCTAACCACATATAAAATTGCCAGATGAGTGTTTAGCTCATACAACTCAAACTTTGGAATCGTACTTTTGAAATGCTATATTATTTTTGAAATGTGCAAAAAAAAAAAAGAAAAACTCCATGCCGTAGGCACTTTAAGAACGTTTTCAGTTTGGAAAAAATAGATGCTTGTAGCAAAAGTAGAAAATATCAACATGGCAAAGCAGTGAATATATATCACTGTCAAAAGATCGCTTCTTTCTTTTAAAAATGCAAGTCAGTGACAGTCTAGTTTTTATAGTTTTATGTCAGAAATTTACAACCATAACTATTTTTTTCTGACTACAAATTTCACTGTAGTCTTAAAGTATCAGCCTCATTTTTGAAAAAGTTCCAAAAAAAATTTGTAAATTTGGTATTTTACAGAATACCATTGGATAATGGTTTTAAAAAATATATTTTTTGTTTGTAATTAATGAAATTGATATAAATGTGGGAATAATTTAAACTTCAGTTGTTTCTAGTCATTTAACGACTTATGTTATTTTGTAATATTTTGTTGGAGCTTTTTTGGGAAGCATATATCTTTATTTTTTAGACTTTAGGTTCTAAATTACCTTTAAAGGACGTTTGTTTTCTCAGAGTTCGACATTTTGCTTTCATTCCTTTGATAATTATAAAATGGTGGTTTTTTATAGGTGTTGATGTAACAGCCAATCAGAGAGGGGAGGTTGAAGATACCGAGATCTTCCAGTTGGAGTTTGATAATGCAAGTAGGAAAGTGGCTTTCCGCACCAACAGTGACAGATATTGGATTGTTGATGGTGGCGTAACAGCAACAGGAAATGAGACTTCAAAATCCCTGTTTGATCTGGAATGGCATGGCAGTAAAATTGTACTGAAATCCCCAGGTGGAAAGTACATTACAGCAACATCCAATGGGAAGCTTCATGAAGGAGCGGCTGAACCCAATGATGCTTCATACTTTACAGTTGAGCTACTGAACAGACCACTTCTGGTACTGCGTCAGGAGAATGGTTTTGTTGGAGCAACAGGTAGTGGCAGAATAGAATGTGCTCGTGCTAACTACACTGTCTTCCAGACACATGGCGAGAATGGAACATACAAGATGCAAGCACCATCTGGAAAGTTTTGGGTGACTAATAGTGATCTTACTATATCTGCAACTGCTGATGAAGCGAGTGCTGACTCCTACAGTTTTGAACTACAGCCAAACAGTCAACTCTGTGTTAAAGCACCAAATGGAAATTACGTGCAAGCTGGGCAAAATGGTATTTTCACTGCAAAAGGCAAAGTGGTTGATAAGTCAACTCTCTGGGAATATTAGAACTTAGTACCCTGCTACTTTGAAGCACTTTTTTCAGAAACTAAAGCTTGTTCAATTAAAAAAGAATGGACAACCAGTTTTAAAATGAAGTTAGTAATACAAAGTATTGCTTGAAACATTTTTAGTTAACAAAAAGTTACAAAAAGTTTGTTAAAATCTTAAAAATTAAACATATTTTTCTGGTAAAAACAGGTTTTGAGGTAGCACTTTGATTCCTTGATTTTGTAACAAGCAATTTTACAGTTAATATTGTTTCATTTCTCATAAAAATAAATTCATTTAAATAAAAACAGCTACTTCATAGAAAATATTCTTGGTGTGTATAGTGCTTTGCATAATTTTGACAGTATTGGAATTAAGCAAATAAAACAAGAGCACAGCTGTCATGGAATGCTGGGTAGTTTGTTTGTTTTGTCAGTCTTTACTAAACTAATATTTATATACAGTATTGTGAAGGAATCCAAGATGATGTTGGATTTTCCAGCTCATGGATTCCGGATTTCAGCTCATGGGTTCCGGATCTCAGCTCATGGGTTCCGGATCTCAGCTCATGGGTTCCAGATTTTAGCTCATGGGTTCCGGATTTTAGCTCATGGGTTCCGGATTTCAGCTCATGGATTTTGGATCCCAGCTCGTGGATTTTGGATCCCAGCTCTTGAATTTCGGATCCCAGCTTATGAATTTCGGATCCTAGCTCATGGATTTCGGATCCCAGCTCATGGAATTTGGATCCCAGCTCATGGAATTCGGATCCCAGCTCATGGAATTCGGATCCCAGCTCATGAATTTCAGATCCTAGCTCATGAATTTCGGATCCCAGCTCATGGATATCGGATCCCAGCTCATGGATTTCGGATTCCAGCTCATGGAATTCGGATCCCAGCTCGTAGATTTTGGATCCCAGCTCATGGATTTCGGATCCCAGCTCATGGAATTCGGATCCCAGCTCATGGATTTGGGATCCCAACTCGTGGATTTCGAATCCCAGCTCGTTGATTTCGGATCCCAGCTCGTGGATTTCGGATCCCAGCTCGTTGATTTCGGAACCCAGCTCGTGGATTTCGGATCCCAGTTCGTGGATTTCGGAACCCAGCTCGTGGATTTCGGATCCCAGTTCGTGGATTTCGGAACCCAGCTCGTGGATTTCAGATCCCAGCTCGTGGATTTCGGATCCCAACTCATGGATTACAGATTCAAAAAGAAAAGTTTTGCCGGATTCTGAATGCCATTATACGGGGTGAATATTTACTCTATTAGTGGACTATTGCAATTTCTGCATTCTGACTGGCTACTTTACAAGAGGTTTATTTTCACATGAAGTAATTCTTAGCATTATTAGTTCCTTTTTTTCTGATAAGTCGTGTGATACTAAAACAATGAGATTTTTTTTTGCCTCATGGAATTTGAGTAAATAGCCCACTATTTTAGCTTCAAGTCGAATACCCACAAATAAGCGCTCAGATCACTGAGCAACTTTCCGAGATTTCTTGCATAGCTAAAAAATAGGTAGTCGAGGACTACATGTAGCTACTTCTGTACAAAGGAGATTAAAAAAAAAAAAGAGAAAGAAAGGAAACTGAAATGGAAAGAAACTTAATTGTTTGGAGTGTCAACTAATGAAAAATAG
>JAOEHV020040869.1:0-17481 GCA_025447995.2 Isaurus tuberculatus | reverse complement strand
GGTTTTGGTTGTTCTGTAAAGTTATGAACATTAATAAAATGAGTTTTTATCTGCAAAAATTTTGTCTTTCAGATAAGCTTTCGGAAACTGTAATTATTATAATAAATTGGTAATAGGACTTCGTGTTCGTCCAATTCTGTCTGTTATCATTACTTGTGATTATACAAATTGGATTCGCGCTTCGCGCCCATCCAATTTTGTTAATCACGCGTAATGATAACAGACCAAATTGGACTCCACTCAGTCCTATTACCATTACTTATAGTTTAGTTACTGCTGAACTACTGTTATTACTATTATTTATCATTACTCTATTACCATTATTACTCTATTTTAACGACTACTGTGCTACTGTTATATTACCATTATTACTATTACAACTATTACTACCACTATAACTAGAACTATTACATACCACTAATATTACCACTATTTCTAATGCTTATAACAATTGCACTTTACGATGGTGCTGAATTATCGAGACATATAGAAAGCTACGTAAAGCTTACCTATTCCAGCAGAAAACAGTTAAATTCTATCAACCTCTTGTTATCGTCTGTACTTATTTATTCCCTTTTCAACAACTGTATATATTTATTTAGTATATACCACACAAGTGAATAGTACTTTTCACGCGCGCTGATTGGCTAGCTCGGAGAAGATTAGCCAAGTACTATATTCACCTCCGAGCAGCTGACGAAAAACAAAATGGCTTCCCGTTACAATTTGTCAATATATTGTCACAAATAAATTTACTCTTTGATCCACTAGTTATTCAGCTTGTGTGGTATATACTAAAACAATTATTCACCTCAGTTCAGTGAAATTGTTGGATATTTACCTCCCCAATTCGCTATATTATATCCACCACTATTGACTTCCACTTCGTGAATAATTGTTAAATACAGACTAGAACTAGGTTCAAAGACTGGCCAGTCACCAGTTTTAAGATAGGTATGTATGTATCTATTCTATTGTCAGAAACTTGTAAAAACTGTTCTAAACAACACTATTGATAATGAGAGTAGCCAGCCAAAACATGTTTAATTAAAATTTTGACAAAAATGTCAATGAAAAGTAACTGCCTTAAAAGTTACATTGCGTTTACTGCCATAGACTAATGAGTATAGATCTTTAAGAAAACATCTACTTATAAAACCAATATTTATTGGCTTCTTTCGGCAGTTTTGCTACATAGTAATTAGTATCTTTGTATATCGAGCCGCCTGGCCAATCAAACCGCAACAGTCGCAGTTATATGCAAAGTAGTTTCAAACGATTTAAAACAATGTATAACGGTTTACCTCGTCGCCATGTTGTGCCCCGGTGTCTTTTTCAAGAATATTCAGTGGTAAACCTTGCGCAACTCGACGACTCTGGATGGCGTGTCTCAACTCAATCTTAACAGCATCAGCTTCAGAGTTTCCTTCTGACTTATAAGTTGCGGCTTTAGTCTCACTGCCTTTAGCAATCTCAGATTCCTCTTTCTCTTTTTTAATTTTAGTGTCCGTAAGTATTCTATCTTGCTACAGGTGATATGAAAAAGAGAAAAACAAAATGTTATTAGTAACCGCCACTATAGTTGAGTTACTGCACCCGAGAGATATTATCGTGCACCATAAAACTCTGAAATGTTTACCAAATTTGCTGCAGTTTCCATCTTTTGAATGTTATAGGAATGCATTCCGAGCAATTTCAGCTTTTAAAGACAATAACACGTTGTTATGCGCTTCTATTTCACACAATAACCTTTTTTAGCTTTGTTGAAACTGCCGCCTTTAATCAGGAGTGAAAACAAAGGTCGGGTTTTTGAGCATTGTTTGTTTTTCTTTGACCTTACGCAAAAAAAATGCGTGTAACTTTATTTGCGGTTTTCCTTGAGCGAGTTCTTTTATTTACGGAAAATAAAGAAATGCGTGGAATGATGTAGTTTTAAAAATCTTTTTTGAGGCATCCTAAACAGTGACGTCATCGAAGGTAAGCGTCAGTTACCTCCCGTGTTCACTTCCCATTGTGTCATTTAAAAGGAATTTGTATGATTTTTGTTACGTACACACCTGTTATACAATGAAGCCGAGATCTAAATCATTAAATCATGTGATATACCTAAACTAAATATTTTTCTGAGACAAACTTTATTTAATATCAAATTTACAACGCGCACTGGTAATGTGAAGAGAGTTTACGTTACATAAAATCAATGCAATTTTTCCAAAATTTTGGTTTACGCACATTAAACTAACGCCAGGTTGAAAAGTATGTGCGCATAACTTCATTTAACTCAAATTTTTTGCACTGCAAACATTCTGAAAGACGCAATAGTAAGTTTACTTCCTCTCAAGGAAACCATTGAAACAAAGACCACTCAAAAGAAATTCTGAACTCCGAGTAGATGACTTGAATACTCTATTTTTCTTATTATTTTCAGCTTTTGAGCAGTAAGATTACAAGTTTTTCGAAAAGATCTTTTCAGCCCAAAGGGCCCTCGTCAGTCTGAATTGAAGTTGAGTTTAAGTTTAAGTTGAGTTTAAGTTTAAGTTGAGTTGAAGTTGAGGTTGAAGTTGAGTTGGAAGAACAACGAGTAAATGACAGTAAAGCTAAAAGATTTTTGAAATGTAAGAGCCGTAAAACAACAGTGATATGAAATAGAGTGATTTCAATTTTAATATCAACCTAGATTAAAAAGCATGAAAATTAAACTCACCTTTACAAAATACAATTGTAATTTTCTATAATAGAGTGACCAAAAATTATCAGGAAATAATGACAAACGTTTCTTCACGTTTGCTGGAAGAGCTCATACCTTTGGTTTTCCGTTTTCTTGTAAATCAACCACTTCTTGAATACTTAATCTATTGACTCAATGTAACTAATAAGACTTGATATGGTTTGGTGGTTAAATTATTTTTGATCCAATCAAAATGAATGGATGTTGCGTGGCAATAATAGATACAATAAATGCACAAGTCAATATACTTAAAACTCTTATTCTTTATGTTTATTGTTGTAATTTTATTTAGCAACTGTTCCATGACTTGTTCACTATAGCCTTTATTCAAATGCTCATATATAATCAGTCGCCGCCCATTTGCAAAGCTTCAAAACCACGCAGTAATACTGTTTTACTGATTTGAATGAAATGTGTTTTATTGAAGAAATATAAAATGGTTTCCGTGTTTACATAACCTGATGTAAACACGCGGGAGGTTCGGAGAACACGAGATAAGCGTAGGAAACCACGACGCTTTTATATATACACCGTCGTCCATGTGCCAAGATTTAACAAAATGCGTGCACCACTTGTCTTTTTGATCATTTGCAATTCAAAGCCATTAACACAAATCATGTATACGATTACAGGTTTCTTATCACTTGTGATAGAAGACTGGCTAGTCATTAATTCGCCAATTTTAGTTTGAACCACTTATGTTACAACTCCTCCTGCCAAAAATATCGACTTTCTAAACTAGCTTAGCTACCACGAAAAACTTCATATTGCATCAACAGTTAGACCTCGAAGATAAATGGACAACGATTTGATATTCAATGACGCTGAAGGCCGAACGGTATATAATAAAACAAAATAAAAATACAGTACCGTAGCCATTCAAAAAGTAAGATTCGCCATAGTTATTCCAACTAGTAAAGTGTCATTAATTTGTGAAAGCCTACAAGTAGCATCGTCAGTGTAACTCATTAGATGATGATAAACGAGTATTAGTTTTTCTATCTTACAAATTAAATACTCGCATATGATTATCTAATGAGTTACACTGACGCTGGCAGTAGTGCTGCCGAAACATGTCTGTAATAAAGGGAGTTGCAATTTTCATCATGATTTTTGTCAACTTTCTGTTGTGTAGACCATTTGGAAATAACATGACGAATCAAAACGCAGTAATAGTTTTTCTTTATCAAGGCCAGCTTGGCTGGTTCCTTTTAGATTGCTCTTAATTTTTTTTTGTTTTTTTTAACAAACTGCTCCTTTCGGAGCGATCAAAGTTTCATCGATTTGTTGTTGTTGATTAAATTTTCGATGTTGTACACGAGGTTAAGTAAGCGCCCCATCCACCCAAGAAATGCATACTATATACATCTTAGCGTTCCCAAAAAGTCGGTCCTTATAAAGATGAGTCCCTTTTTGCTTTTTCAAATTTTTGTTCCACATAAGAGGAATACCACCGCGCATATTCCTAACTTTTTAACGCTGACACTTCGAGTATAGGACTTGCGGTATAGGTTTGTGATTGGTAATATTATCTTATTTTTGATTGGTTCATACTTCTGTACACTCAAGACGACGTCAGGGCCCTTTCAGCACCGTATTAGCTAATTGCGGCTTTGACATCCATAAATTATCAGTAATTATGTAACTCTGGTATATAATGATGGCACTTCTATCTACAGATAATTTTCCGTGTCGCTCGAACCAAATTACAAAAGTAGAGAGCCTCTTTCCTTTAAGTTTTAGAATTGTAATTTTAGTATACAAAGTCGTTTTCACCAGATTATTGCTGAAACGTACAGGAAACGATCTACAACAGGAACATAATTTTCATTAAATACTTTTAAACCAAAAATTAAACCTGATAAATAAAACTTTAAAACTGTTCCTAATTTTTATTACTTTCATCATGAAGATATTTTAGAATGTCAAGGTATTTTACAAAATGTTAGCTCGAAGAGAACTTATAGATGTAGGTTTAGTTATTTTGTCGCGAATAACGATCTATATCAGCAGGCGCTTTTTACAAAACTAACTAAAATTTTTATCATTGTTTTAAAACTTCTATCACCAACCTTGACTGCTGCTTCAAACAGTTCTTTTGAATTCATCAACTCTTCTTCCAAAGACAGACATCCACAGGAAATAATATTTATTCGATTTCCTCAGAGCATAGCTCACTCTTCAATTGCTTTTGAATATTTTAGTTTTCATCTAGCTGCAAAGATAGAAAGAGAGACAAAGAGAAATGTCCTCTTTACTTCCGGCGCAGATAAAGAATCGTAGATCACGAGATTCGCATATGCAAACCACATGACATTGCCAATCATTGGTTTTTACTGTAAAAAATCTGTTTGATTATATTCATACTCAAGTCTTTAATTCATTACGAGTGAGTGAAATAGACGAGTTATGAAAAGTAGTTTCTGTTCATTTTTCTCTTCAGTTGATAAATTTAGTATTCATTCTATGTTCAAGTTCTTTGCTAAAAATACTTTTTAGTTTTTCATCGATTCTCTTAGTTCAGCTCTTTATGATACCGCATTTGTAATTAGCAAGTCGTAATTAGTTCTAAATTTTGCTTTTAAAAAACGTTTACAAAAAAAGATATTGAGTAGATTTAAATGTACATTTGTTTCAATATCATATTTCATAGAAAATACAACTTATTTATTATTCCAAATATTTTTACGCAACGTTTCGCAATATCTGCTGTCGAAAATGTCAAGATTTTCCAAAGTTTCTAACATCACATGGCTTTTCCTTGAAACATAGCTGAATTTTAATTACCTGACAAATTAACAAAACGCATATTTAATATTTCATTTTAAAAATAATATTGACACAATTCTTTTTGGTCACGCATCATTTGATGTGAAGTACAACTTAACCTGGGGCGGATTGTCAAGCTCAATGACACATATCTACAATGAAGAAAAAATGTGAAAAATGCTACTTAAAAACTGTTTTTAGAACACGGATTGCATAATTTTTGCGCATAGGGAAATGACTTTCGACCTTCATCAGGACTTTGTAATTTGTTTATTATGCGGAGTAAATTTCATGGTCATGACTTGGTTCATGATCCAACTTTCTCATCAAGATAAAACGATTCACTGAATAATTGGATTTTTGTCTGGTTGATAAATATGGAAAGAAAAAGATAATAAATAAATTATCATAAACTTTTTAAATTAGCATTGCATTGTATGTCAATCTTGTATCCTTCTATTTTCCTTGATTGTTCATTGTTTAGATGCATAAATTTACCATTTCGTGCATAATAATTTTTAGTATGCGAAAGGCTTGTAGAATGACAGTCAAAAGTTTCCATTTGTAAATTCTTACAAATGAAGGTCGTATTTTATATATTTCATTATAAACTTGTTGATAAAGAGATGTAATGAAATAATCAAACTGTGCGGAAATTGCAATGATGACGCAGTGAAAATTTGCCTATGACACTAAACATAATCACCTATCGAGTCCTTGAGAAAGCCTGTTTTAAAATAAAAACACAAAAGAGAGAAAAAAATCAATCGAACGAGTGTAGAGTCCTTTTTAATATAAACGTCGAACAAATTTACTTTCGCTTTTCTTTATTTATACTATTACTTTGCAATGATACAAAGGGGAAATTATAAGCCCACTTGAAGAAACAAAAAAAGTAACACAATTTGACAGTGTATTATTATAGTCTTGACATAAAGCCAACGAGCAAAGGGCCTACACTGTATCCAATATTTTAAAAACATTAATATGTTTTAAAAATCTGCTTAAGTACTTTTCATTTACTTATCTTTTTGATTAGTAAACTTGAATATAATCTTTCGTTATACGAATGAATGTTTTCACTCACCCAGTAGAGTAAGATTAACAACAAAGAAAATTTAAATCAATAACTGGAAATTTGGAATATATATCTGTGGGATACATTCGCAACGTCGAGTTGAGTTGTTTATTCGACCTTCCAAATTTCCAGTAATTGATTTAAATTTTCTTTGTTGTTAATAATCTTTCGTTTTTCAGTCACGGAGTTCCGGAATATCAAATCTTCCAAAGTTTATTTCTTTCAAGGTCTTCAGATTGCAAAATGAAGAAAACTCAGAACTGTTTGATAGCGATCTCTTGACTAGGTACTTTCATGAACGAAGGAATTTTTAGATTATTAGGAATTTAAAATAACTCTTAATCAAACCATGATTTTAAGTGAGCAACGATAGTTTTATTCAAACATCAGAAACGATTTTGGGCTTTCAACGAGAGTGGAATTGTAGAAAAGAAATTTAATACATATTGCGTCAATAAAAGATGAAAAAAAAAGGAGTTTTTTGCTTGGTGTTGGAAATGGCTCTGCAATTTTAGATTTTTTTTCTCGTCGACATTTTCTTTTCTGGTTTCTCTTAATTTTCGCTCTCTTCACTACTTGACATTTGATCTCCCTCAATTTTATCTTTGCTTTATTTGAAAAAAAAGCTTATTCCGCAATAAAATTAAAGTGCGTTTAAAAACTAATACATAAATAACAAATATATATATAAATATATACTCGCACAAATGCTTCAGTATACGACATACTCGTTGAACAGTGTTTTAGAAAAATCTTTTTAACTGTTTTGGTACAAGCCTTACACTTCTAACCATAAACTACTAATGCGTTAATGAGTCAACTCAAGATTTAAATTTTTGATCTTCAAAGAGCTGACGTTTCGATCTTCTATAGGTTCTTCTACAGAACAACACAATTGAGACGATTGGCTAATGCTTGCAACTTTAGCTTTTTATAATAATTTGGGCGGTGATAAGAAGTTTCATCCTTGAGTTATCTAAATTTCGCTTTATATATCATTTTGTGTAAATTCAATTTGCCGTCCGTCAAAACGTTGCGGTTTTTCCAAAATAATGGCGATTTCAATGAGGAGTTCAAAAGTTTTTAGAACGGAGGAAACAACAAAAAAATG
Source organism: Isaurus tuberculatus (assembly GCA_025447995.2). Classification (NCBI taxonomy): domain Eukaryota; kingdom Metazoa; phylum Cnidaria; class Anthozoa; order Zoantharia; family Zoanthidae; genus Isaurus; species Isaurus tuberculatus. Next base: position 9,795 of record JAOEHV020040869.1, on the reverse strand, counting down.
CTTTGATAAAATTCTGTTTCGTAAATACAGGAAACACTAATATATACGTGTTTTATTATTCTTGATTTTTATGTGGATCCTGACTCAGCCAACACGTCGGTCAGTACTGAAAAATCACTCAAATGAATTGAAGTTGTCAAATTAGGTGAAAGCAAAAGCGATTTTATGAGGAAAAGCCTTCAGATTTCTGTTTAACTCTCCTTTCTAACTGGCGTAATTGTTGTCAGTGAGGGGATTTACCCTTTACAGAAAGAGTTATATACGCAGTTAAAATAGCCTTCTGTTCTTTTACCAATATTTCGATTCCATCACCCAACTCTTTGAAAATTCTATTTATAGCATTTGAATTAACTAGATTCATACCTTTGCAATTTGGGCTTGGCTCAGCAGCGAGAATATTCTTTATAACAAAATGTTATACCGCCTTCCCTCCTCTATTCAAAACAATGTCATTTTTTTTGGCAATTCACGGAAATGATTAAATTCTTGACTCTTACGGATAAAAACAGGAAGTTTTAAATTTGTTTTCGAGCAAACACAGAGCGCATGCACGAAATAACTCATTTTTCCTAAAAACAAGATATACACGCTTTTTTTTTATAAGAACAAACTTATAAGAACACCCAGGCTGATATTTTCCCAAAAATTAAGAACAAACTAAGAACAACCACCAGGCTGAAAATTTTATCTGACAAATTTAAGAATTTTATGTAATCCTTGTACACAGATTGAGATGTACATGTACGTTCATACTGACATTTCTAACCGCTCTTTTCATTTTTTCAGTATCAGAAAATAAGAACAATTTAAGAATCCTGAATTTGAGACTGAAATCGCCAAAAAGTTAAGAACAGTCCAGCCTCAGTCGAAAGTTACTACTTCTTATAAAACAAAAAAACGTGTAACAATAAACAATTCTTCCTAAATATTTCGGTGAGTATTTTAAAATTTCTCTTCATCGGGTGATCAGTTGGATAAGTACATGAGGCTGATAGCCCTAAATGTTAATCACAGATTTCCTGGTATTAGTTTTTCCAATATAAACTTTAAATCTGCACATGTGTTAAACAACGAGACTAGCTTTTTAAAAATGCTTCAAGTTAGGAACTCGAGCGTAAGAATTAAATGTGTTATCAACTTCTATTCAAAAATCAACGATTAACAAAATGCTTGTGTGAAATTACGAGTTTTGATCGTATTTTGTCACTAAGGGCCTCGAAATGGTCATGGTGTGGTATAACAAACAAGTTTTGAAATCCTACCACTCACATATAACTCTAGCTAACTGTGAAAAAGTTTGCCATAAAAGGGAGAGCAGAATAAAACAATCTTAACGTATTTGCATCATTTTGGATTTCACCTCTATCTCTACAAATCAGTGCTAATATTTAAATACTTCATTTTCACACAAACCAAATATATTTAAAGGTTATAATAATTAATTGTATATATTTATTTATCATGTGTTTTTGTCTTGTAATCCTCTAGTTTTCATTTTCGGTTTTATATTTCCCTTTTTCCTGACCGCGTAACATGTAAATAACATATTATATTGGGACTCCAGACCCGATTAGTTTTTATACTACTTCTGGAGTCCCAACACTCATATAATTTATACGTTCTGTTTGTATTTAAATAATTGCATAGATTGAGTGTAGATAAAGCTTGCTGTTGTTGTTGTTGTTGTTATTTCTATAAAATTTAGCAGTTTGTCCCAGTTAAAAACTTTGGAAGTCCTTTTCGTTAGAGTCATAAAATGATCGAACAAAGTTTCGGCCACAGCTGTTGTTTTGTTATTCAATTTGTAAAAGCAATTCACTGATATATCAGAGGTCACTGGTTCCCACCCCTTTGAAATCTGATTATTTAAGGCTCTTTGTTTGCTTTCACAGAGATTCCGTAAACCATTGTGAAGATATACTAACGTCATCGTAAGTTATGTAACACAGGTAAATGAATAATCTGAAACGAAACTAAAACATAATCTAAAGCATATAATAAAGGAATATTTCTATTAGCTCACGAAAGAAAAAACTTTAAACTACTATACTACGAAAACCGGGAGGCCCAGAGCTCTACTTCATTTTACTTAGCTATAGGGGATCTTTACTGGCCGTATTTCCTCTGGACATATGTCAATACCCCAGGGGGAGGGTACTCTATAGTTAAACGGGAGAGAAAAAGCCAACAACTCCAAAATATCTATCTAACAACAGCAATATCATATAATGCCAAATCAGTCCGAAAGCTCAAAGATCAAATTTTGATATTGCAGTGTAAAATAAAATAAACAATAAAAATGGAGGACAGTCTGAAAACATCGTACACCCCTAATTATCCATATGGAATCACTTTCAGCTATATCCCCTAAATACCGTCCAAATCAGGTTTTTTTGAAGACCCCAATTAAAATGCATTTTTTCCAACCAAAATTCCAGACTCCAAACTATCGAGCCACCCCCCCTCCCTCCGTATTTTTAACTATGGAGTGGACCCCTGGGCTAATCTTTCTCATGAGGGAAAGGCAAGGCGTGTTTTGCCGCGGATGAAATACACAGTAAATACAAAATACAAGAAGATTCACGGTCCGTGTTCTTCATTTTTCCGAATGGTACAAGTAGCACTGCCAGTGGCATTGGTTTTGCTTAGCTCACTGTGCTCAAGAGCGACTAACAGCACATTCAGTCCAGTTTATACTTAGTTGGTAATTTACTCTACATTGCGTCGAAGAATATTATTTAAATACGCGGTAAAAATGGTTCTAGCTTATATTCAGGGTTTCAAACATGCAACTTCACCAGTTTATTCTTTTAAAATAATCTATTACTGTTTTTGCTCAAAGAACCAACGAATTAAAATCTCAAGTTATACATGACGTAGCTGAAAAAGCCTTGCTGTCAACAAGGAAATAACTTTATGTACAGAAATAGTTTTGAACTTGCCTTTGATATAACAATATTAAACTTTAAGCTATGAACCTACAAAGAAAAATAAAAAAATTGTGCCCGAGTCGACTGCTTCTGACTACTTACCGTTTCTGTCTGTAAGCCGTAGAAATTGTTGCTGTAAATTTTAAATCCTGGTTCATCATCCTGTTTTCTTAATTGGGTCGCAGTTATAGTTCACCGTATGGTCATTTCCTTGACAACGTCTTGAACAATCGGCTTAATTTGCACTTGTTTTGGCTGTAACGCTTAACTGCCTGTGTTCTTTAACATCCGTTGTTAATCTAGGTCATAACAAACAAGTTTTGAAATCCTACCACTAACATGTAACTCTAGCTAACTGTGAAAAAGTTTGCCATAAAAGGGAGAGCAGAATAAAACAGGTCTTTAATTACATATCTTTTTTCCTCTTAAGATACTTGGCTTCATTTTTAGGTACTTGGCCTTTGCTACTTAATACTACTCAATAGCTATGGGTAGTTTGATAAGCGCCTAGATTTATTTTTAGTAACCCAGTTCCTTGGCAACTGGCCTCTATTGTCTACAACAACAATGAAAGTTTCCTAGTTCCTCTTCAACGCACTGATCACGTAATTCAGTTAAAGCTATTTTCATTTCACGTGCAGTCCTGCAGTTTGTTTTCCGAACTAGCTTTTGGTGGACGCCAATCAAAAGTCTTTCTTTTAAAGCTGTTGCTGATAAGTTCTGAGTCAAACAAGGTTTGATCGACGTCCACCAAAAACCGAGTACGACGTCAGAAACAAATTTAGGGAACGCAAGTGTAAATAAAAACAGCTGTAAATATTTTTTCTGTTTACATAGAATAATTTTCTACACGCGAACAAAGAAAGTCAATTTTGGAAATATTAATTGTTTTTCATTTTTTCTAAAGTCGATACTTTTTACAGGTTTTAATTTTTTTTGACGAAATTTCATTGTTCAAAACAGTTTTCCAATATTTTTTTTTGTACTTTTCATCTAAGTTGAAACGTCTTTTTCAGACGAAGGGAACAATGTAACGAAAAATTTCCGAATAAACAAAAATAATTCGAATTAATACCTTCTTCCTGAAATACCATATCAACCGAAATGATTAAAACTTGCTTAATAAAACAGATAGAAAATACTTGTATTAATATTCTCACGGATGGAAAGTCTCTTAAGCTCAATTTAAACAAAGGAAAACTATACATTACACTTTGTAATCTAAAAAAGTCGAAGAACGCGCAGCAAACATATTTCCTATAAAAGTATTAACTGTACGACAGTCCTTCTTTGTGCCGTAACCCTTTATTCGAAACGCGATCACAAAAAAATTGAGTTGAAATAAAACGCGCGCAGCAGAATGAAAAGAGGGCAGGAAAAAGGTTTTTTTTTGACGCTCTCCCAATGCAATTCTTCTTTCTTGTTAGACGCGCGAGAAAGCCTTTTTCGTATTCATTCGTTTTCGCGCTCGAAATTTAGGAGTACGGCAAAAAGAGAGGCTATTGTATAGTTTAATAGAAGTTCATCAGTTTCAGTTCATCATCAGTTTTTTATTTCAAAATCAAAACGTATTTTAATAAAATAAAATTACCATTAAGCTAACCCGCAGGTAGCATTAGTGCTAGTCGAGGCGGGTAGCTTACAGATTAGGTCAGCGAACTAAAACATATTTACAAGAAGTTGATATAACTCGTAATTAAGACAATTAAAGAATGAAAATTTTATGACCACTATATATATACGATGTCCGTGGATACTTTATAACGAGCTGTTTCGTTTGTTAGCCCTTCGTATATTCTTAAACTATTTACGAAGATCGAAATAAAATTTTCATCCTTGAAATTCCACTGCTTGATATATTATCAGTGTGAGTTCATCTTGGAGACCCCGTTACAGCAAAACTTATTCCGTGCTCAGTGTCACGGAACACTGTACCCAACGAAACATTATATAAACAAATCAATAGAACATGAAATTTTCTCTTGAAAGAAATCTATTAACAATCTTTTATTTCCAGAAGTTAAAGAAATGTTGTTTGAAATTAGTTTAAACAGCAGGTTTAGTAGATTGCGTAGCCGTAAAAGACATAAAATAAAAATAGTGAATAATCGATACCAGTCAGTGTTAAGGCTGTTTTCCACTTGGCGGAATTTTCCGCACGGAGCGAAGTTTTTCTTTGTCTTGTGTTCAATAGAGCGTGTCTAATTGTAAAACACAAAAGAAATTTCCGCTCCGCGCAAGACAAAGAAAAATTTCGCTCCGTGCGGAAAATTCCGCCAAGTGGAAAACAGCCTTTAAGCGGAAATATATGCCCCGTCGCTAGAAGAATAATTTATCTGTTACAGAAGTAAACAGACCTCGCTCAGTTTAAAGCCTAAATTCGAAACTGAATTGAACTGTAGTTAACCAAGAGATCTAGGAATTTAAAGTACTGACAATGAAAAATCCTGTAGAAATATAAATTATATTTTAAAGAAAAACTCCTAGATTAGAAATTTCCAGTGGTAAGTGTAGTGCTGCCGAGTGTTTTAATTGTTTGTAGCTGCATTGTTTAGAGATACTGCTAAAAGTCCTTTCGCATTGCAAAAACCAAATACGTAATTCCCGAGAAAGTCAAGAGCCAGTCTAGAGCCCAGGTTCCTACCGTGCAAGGGAAGCCCGAACAGGGAACTGACTCTGGTAACGAGAAAGTAAATTTGGGATCGGGATAGACAGAAAGGCCGAAAAAAAGAAACATAATAATTCCAACAAATTTATTATTTTTTTTCATTCAACTGTTCTCAGAAATCAAAAGAAACCCTAAGCTGATATCCTACCCGCGTGAGATGGACCAAATATGCGAGAAAATCCTGCGAAATGGAAAGCAAAAGGGGATCGAGTTGACAAATTCGCGGTCGCTAATGGCGTAATGCTCGTCAGCAATTACTAAACTTAGATAACTCAAGACTGAAAGGAAAAATTTCCTTAATAAATAGTCCCTAAAATAGTTATACATGCAGCGTATTTGATTTGAGTCGCTTGCCGAGTTGTTTTTACGAGATGATTTGATCGCTAATGACTTTAATCGTAAGTTTAGGAGTGTTACGCTTTTGGAATACAACCGGTTGTGGTATGCATTATACTTATTTCTAAAATATCTTTTTGTGTTGCGCTGCGTTATTGACTGCTATAACTAACGTAGGGGGTGGTACACTGATGTTACAATCAGTGATACAGAGTATATTGGCGCACAGAGGTACGAATTTTTTTCTTCGAGTGACTGAAGTATATTTCACGTGAGCATCGCGCGTCTGTCAAGAACTCCTGATACACTAGTAGCAGCGTTTGGGATTAACTTCTTATTATAGATCGCAACAGAAAGCTCTACTAGGGCAGAAATAACCGAAATGATTCTATCTAAATGGAATATATGTGGATTGTTCTAGAAGCTCTACTAGGGCAGAAATAACACAACACAACTGAAATGATTCTATCTAAATGGAATACACGTGGATTGTTCTAGAACTGTTTATCAAAGGGATTATTATAGCGTTATACTATTTCCGTGTGAACTTGTTGCATTTTTCTCGAACAAATTTGAGTAGAACACATTATTCCAGGTAAAGATTAAAAAAAAAAAAAAAAAAAATTCAACCACTTCCTCCGCCCACGTAAATTAAGAAGATTTAAATATCAAAAACCCATTATAAATAATAAAATCCGTGATTTGGGTTTGATACATACCACATAATGGTAACGGAGGATAGCCATTTTGCATTAAATTCTTACAATACTTTCAATTTCGCTTACGCACCGATCAATTTTAAATATAAACATGCCCCTCCGCGCAGCTCCCGGGCATTTCAACTTTTAGATTCATGTTTGTTCAAATTCCCCTACCCCGAGCCAAAATCGTTTTCAAATGCCCCGCTATCAGCGAACTCGGTTGACCAAATGACCCCACCCCAGCGGAACAAAGTTTTGAGAGTCAGATTTCCTTTTGTTATCAGAAATCTTTAAAGCCGATTTAGAAGTTTTTAATCATCAAAATCAAAATTAAAAAGTCACGTACAACTTAAAGGCCACTGCTAAATAATTATCCTGCATTAAATAAATGCCAGACATGCATGCAGTTATTTTTCTCCAAGACTTTGTGAACAAATGTAAACCACAACATGGCCGCCTTCAAAAACCAAAGCTTGAACTGATTTAACGATAAAAAATGTCGCATGGCTTTTACAGCCAGTCGTTCTTCAGCAAGTCCAAAACAAAATCCTTGCTCTTTCTCGAAAAACACTGTTTATAACCCAAATGCAATCTTCCAATTTTCATTCATAATAAACTTGAACTTGAACTTGATTCAAAGTTTGAACAAAGAAAACCTTGTGGAGTCTTGCTTGCATCCACATCTACTTTTGAGAATTCACGATATCAAGACTACTTGTACTTGTTCAAATGCCCGGCTATCCCCCTCTATTCTATGTAAATTCCCAGTCCCCGGGACACTTAAAAAGGTCAAATTCCCCGCCCGTGGGAAAATGTACCTGTCAAATGCCCGGGGGCCGCCCGGTGGGAGATGTTGAAGCATCAAATTGATCAGTCCATTACACCTGCACAGGTTTTCTAGGAGTTCTCCCGGCGTCGTATCCGTAAAACGTTCACACTAGCGTTTTTCAAGTTACCCCAGATTGCGTTAACATTTAAAGGCCGTGTTACACGAGGCAATTTTTTCAGCAAATTGCAATGCAATGCTGACGATAACGAAAAATTGCAAGTTGCTGTGAGATGTCAGACGAGGGCAATTTTTTTCGCAACTCGCAATGATCTCGTTCGTTGTTTCGCAGTAAAACTAGCGATTGAATCAACACTAGGTTGAAATGAAAAACCTCCGTCGTGAGAAGAATAGGAAGCTGACGTGTCGTTTTGGTTTATCATTTCATCCTGCATTTGAACACTTGTATGACCTTCTTTTTCGCCAAAAGTCAGACTCTCATCCGCTTAACAATACAGAAACCGAAGATAAGCACGGGCTTCACATGCCACTGGGCTCGTAAAAAGATTTAGCTTTTATACAAAATTTTATTTTGATAGTTTTAATTATAAGACACTTACCTTGAACCGTCATGGCCCATTTACATCATTACACAAAGGTTCGCTCCTTGCTTAAACATTGCTAAGTTTCTATCGTTTACTACGTTATTACTGTTTGACTTGTGAGTGTACAACTCAACATTTTCAAAAGCGCAGCATGCCTTTCTTCTTTCTTTCTTCGAAGTGTATATCCTTGCTTCTTTTAACTTTCTAGTTTTTTAGAAAAACTGGCCAAGTTTCCAAAGGCGAAGAATGAGCGAAGAGATTGAAATGGTAACGAGAAAGCTGTGAAATTTAAAACTCGCGCGTACATGTGAAGTTTCATCCGACTCGTACTCTTATTGGCTCATGGGTGTCACTTGTACACTGGAACCAGTTTTTCTGGTTATGGATTCTATTCAGCTTTTATGTGACAAATAAAAATTGCCACATACTTAAAATTGTGCGTGTAGATGATTTGTCACATAAAATGTGACAAATATTGACGACATTAATTCCTAGTCCGCCAATGCACACAGGTGCACTAAACTTTGAACTGTTGACAAATATTTGTTTCACCATCTACACGATAAACGAATTTGTCACATAAAAGTTGCTCGTGTAGACCAAGCTTTAAAAACCCGTTTACACGATGTCGTTTTTGTTTGAAAACCTAACAAAATCATTCTGTTATGACCTTGCGTGAAAAGAAAATGAAAACGGCATCCTAGTAGGAAAACGGGACATTAACAACTACAGTGTGAACGCTTGTGCAGTAAAAATTCCACGACGGTTTGGGCGCCAGGTTTAATTTTTTGCCCAAAGTATTTACTTTCAATGGGATTCAAGTTAAAGGCACTTACGGGAAACCTTGTGTTTCTAAATAAAAAATAAAAGAAAAAAAAGAATAATAAAGTATGATCCAACTTTTTGGGTGTCCGTTCATCAGGAACGAAAACAATTTCTGACGTCAACTAAAAGAAATAGAGAAGAACAATTTACTTTTGATTTGAAAATTTAGGAGTTTTTTCCAAAAGTTCCTAAAATAGCATAGATTTTCTCTATTCTAAAAGTTTAATTGATCGCTGTTTTCACTTGGAGACGATCGAAAAAGGACAATTTCGAACAAACAGTCGGACACGAATTCTTTCCCTCATGACGTCCAGAGACTCGCCACCAGTCCATACCAACAAGAAATTACTCGATCACGATACAACCGGATATACAAATGGCCTGTAATTCGGACGATTTCTAATGAAAACCATTTTTACTAATAAATGTTTGTTATACCCTTCACTCTGTAATTACAGAAAAAAAAATTCAACAACCTCCATAAGGGTTTCCATTTTTTTTAATAATTACAATATTAATTCGAGCTTTTTGGAAATATATATCTAACTTTATTTTCTAAAAGAATTGAGCGGTAATTGGCTATATACAGTATTCATACCTATCGATACATAACTTTTACATCTTCATAAAGTACTTACGTTTACTACTTTAGTTTGCACTACCTTCAAATGAAAAAAATCTACATGAGAAAATTAAAACATTAACGCAGGAAGTAGTTTTGAACTACAGTGTACAACCTCTAAAACGATTAAAGAAAGCTACTTATTTTATTTATCCTTAAGAATGTTTAAAATTTTGAAAAGCTGGTAAGCAACATGTTTGTTAAAGTGCTACTAACACGAAAATTTTTTTTTTCATCTACTGAAAGTGTTTGGAAAATAAGGTCTTTTAAAGAAAGAATTTTCAAAATCGGTCGTATTCTCGATTTTTTATAAGCATTTGAAACTCGCTTTTTGATGGTTAA
>JAOEHV020040868.1:17436-31775 GCA_025447995.2 Isaurus tuberculatus | reverse complement strand
CATCATATTTCATAACGGTCAAACTTTGTAACAGTTGAACTACCAATTTAAATTTTCAAACCTGAAGAAGGCTGGTTATTGGCCAGCTGAAATATAGTTGTTTTTCTTAAAATTTATATACGTTGTGTTGACTCATTTTTTTCGCTTTAGCCTAAAAATAAACCAATAGTTAATATAGTTAACGTCTTCCTGTTTAACTGATAACAGGGGAAGTCCCCTCTGTGCGTTTTTATTATCAGTAACGCAAGCTAGGAACAGTTTTGATTGTTTTATGTTTAAAAAAAATTAAATTGTGTCAGGTTAAATTTCTTGGTGCCCTGTAGATTTATTTGACTTAAAAATCGTAAGTCTCCTAACCATTAAAAACAATAAAATCTTTCAATAATTTTAAAATTCACTGTATAGCATTTCATGAGCAAATAACTGAGTGTGAGTTGATGAAAATCAACCACAAACGATATTTCTTTTTCTAATTTACTTTCGTTTTTCTTCGTTAAAGAGTTGGTGTTTTCCCCAGCCTGTTCATCATTCGCATTCTATAATTTTCGGCTTGAAGGACTGAAAATAATGCTTATTAAAGTGCACGTTTTAAACACATTCAGTTCCAACATTTAACGACACCGGATAAAATATATGATATGATAACACCAATTTATTTATAGCTTCTCTAGATAATTGTACCTTAGCTAATTAATGTAATAATTAACAATTATCCCGAATGGACTATTTGGCTACTAGCCCATGGGGGCGAGAGGGATAATTGTTTTAGTAAAATCATACTAGTTAGTCAAAAATCAGGAGTAAACAACCTTTTTATAAAAAAGCGATTCAGCCGTTATTGTTTTTGTTTTCAAATCCGGCGCTTTTCGCTACTCGTAGGCTATCACTAATAGCCTATGAGTAGCGTAGCCAATCAGAATGCAGCATTCATGATAGCCCACTAGTATGATTTTACTAATACAGATTAGCGTGGGAGGAAAACCGGAGTACCGGCCGGTAAAAACCCTCGGAGTAGTAAAAATCAATACTTTGGCCTACAATTTTTTGCAAAGCAGGATTTTCAACCCTGGATTGCAAGGGCCAAGAGGAGGCATTCCGGTAACCAAATAATAACTGTTCTACCTAAACTTTCATTATTTTGTGCCTTAAAAATATTGAGTAAGAGAACTAAAGACATTTGGAGAGGACTTTTTATTCGGATAGCTTCTCGTAAAGCATAGAGAAACACATATTGACACAAAGCGAGAGAGAGGTTTTGTCCGAACGTTAATAGTTCATCGCGGAAAGCGATGCCGAAAAGTTCATTGAAATGAAAACATTGCCGTAAAAAAGTCTCGTGATTTTTCGAGAGGTTCTCGATTCTTGGCTCAAGTAAACTGCCATTTGGTTCTTCGTCTTTTAAAAATTTAACTTATACAACAGCTAAGGCAACTAAGTTCGCCTTGAAAGTTAGTTAAAAAACATCTATTATGTTTGTAAAGGAAAAGTGTACAAACCTTTTTCAGCTCTCAATGTTCTACACGTGTGACTAACTTAATTCTCCAAATAATCGCTGTGTCTTAACAGTGTAACGGATGTGAAGCTCTCGGTTCACCAACGCCAAATGGATTTAGAAGCTAAAATAATCAATAAATAATCGCAGCAGGTATACAAGTTGGTTGTGTTTTCCCTAAAACCAAAATTGATCAGTGAAAAAAGAAATTTTTTCAATTTCGATACATCATTATACTAAAAATACTTATTTAATCTTAAAAGTTTGATCAACGCAAACTTATATATAAATATTTGGCAGGAAAAATCATATCAGCATCAGCTGAGCGAATGACAAAGCATCAGGTGATTTTTATACAGGCAATATTTTATTAGCTGTGGTTACACTGGTCATTTTACCCATGGGGAACTCTTATTTTACCCGTGGGTAGTCTGTATTTATGTGTGACCGATCTTCCCATGGGGAATTTACCTTCGGGTAGTAACTATGGATACATCAAAAAGAACAAAAAGATTGCCCCATGACACTTCCCGAACCGAATGGTATGGTTTATCTACGGTTTATCTAACCCGAACCGTCTTCAACCAATCACAAATCAACTAATGACAAATACAGGAAGCGCTATATGACAGGTTGCATGTTGTGTGTTATATTTTTGCTCTAGTTCGCGCTCAAATTGAGCCATTCGTAAAAGATACAGGAATCAACATCTTGATGGCGAACTTCCGAGCTTCTCTGTGAGTATTTCTCTTTGATTACTTTGTTTTTGTAAACCCGAAGCGGGATCAAATTTTACCGTGGGCAAACATTTGCTATGTAACCGAGACCTGTCAAATGACCGGAAACCCGAGCCGAACCCAACCCAAGGCAAATTCCCCGTGGGAAACCATTTAACCCAAGCTCGTGTAACCACGGCTATTTTAAACAATAGATATCAAGTGCACCCTTTTAAAATAAAAAAAGATATATGTAGTGGGAAAACCCGTATACAACTTTCTGTTTCGCTGGATCCAGGGAAACCAGTCAGTTGAATAAGCAAGATTAAAATATACATAAGAAAAACTGCACTACCGGTCTTCATCAGGTGTAAATTTAATTTTACAGGCGATATCATATTTCATTTACACATATGAAACTTATTACTATGTAAATTTATCCTTTACACTAGACTCCGAGCAGTCTCTTTATATTCCTCTTAATCAGTCGAATTTAGAAGTTCGAGTAGCGAGTACTGCAAGCGAAAACCGTTTAGAAACTGCTGATCTGTTGTACTGTGGGCAGGGAAAAACCCATTGTTCTGTAAATGGGAGGAGCTGTGAGTGATGTGCTTGACACATCCGGTGATTTCAATGTGACTGGAACCATTTCTTTCCTCCCGTTCCCCCGCCCACAGTATACAACCGATCAGCAGTTTCTAAACGGTTTTCGCTTGCAGTACTCGCTGCTTGAACTTCTAAATTCGACTGATTCATAGGAAAGAGACTGCTTGCAGTGTACCTTTACACCTGATGAAGATCAGCTTTACGTCCGTTATACTGTTAAAATGCTTGCGGTCCAATCTCGCTGAACCGCGTCCTCGTAATTCAATCTTGGCCGGCCATTTTCTCCTTAACATCAAGCAACGACCCGTCGCCTTACGGATATTTTAATAAGGGAATAACGCAGAATTCTGGCAGTTCCTAATAGGCATGATGATGACGATTGTTATTATTATTATTATTCAACTAGAAATAATCAAAGGTTAGGAAGTGCGGGCGAAAACAGTTTTTGTGCTGGCAATTTCAGCGACATTTGTCATTGTTCCCGAGTTTTAAGTTTTACTCATTTATTGTAAAATAGATCTTTATATAATATAGACATAATACTAAGATAGTTTCAGCTGTTACGGTTGCATTGTGTTTTTCAAGTATTCACATGATTTGCCTTCACTTTTAATAGCCAAAGTGAAAACAAACTCAATCGAATTTCGTAACATTAAACTAACAAAATTTTTTTACTGTTTCAATCGCCTCCACTGCAGAAATGACCGGCTAGTACGTTTCACGTGTGCTAGAAATTTTGTTGAGTCGGCACGTGATCAGGTGGAAGACCTTATAAAATAACAATGATCTGACCAGGTTGAGCCCGCTGTCCTCAATTTGTCACGCGGACTTTCCCCTCGCGTCAAAAGTGTTGCCAGCTCTGTGGTTTGATTTGATCAACCGTAATTCGTAAATTTAGTTTGAAAATGCTTAAGTGTACGTTTCAAGAAAGATTAAAGGAAAAAGTTTAGCAAAAATTTTCGAAATTTCCATCACATGGTTATGAAGATGTTGGTAATATGTTAGTGTTGCCACTAAAGCCATTGTTATTTAAACGATGCCTTCTCGAGAACGGAACGAGTGATTATCGATTTTGGCAGAACAATTTAAAGCAAAATCAAGATCTTGGGTGTTTACCATGTATCTAAAAAATCCGGAAATTCCCGGTAGAAATGTAAATGGTTTTTGTCGTTTGACCAAGTGGCAAAATTCCACCGAAAACGGAAAGCTTGTCCTGAATTTCCAGTCGGAATGGACAAACGGAATTTTCCGTTTGGTTTCGTTTCTTTAACATTACTTTCTAGATCCAGGCTCTCATTTTGGATTTTGGTTGCACCACAGGCAACCCATTGTGTAAAATTCTTATGCAAATTTTTCAAAATCGGAACATTCCACTTGGTGACGTTCCATTTACCCATGTTAAATCCGGTTGGAACCGGAATTTCCATCTAAATGGTAAACACCCCTTAGGTCAAGATTAGGTTGCGTGCTCCTTTGTCGCCCTAAAAACCATTATTCTGAGCCAATTATTCATACTACAATGACGAAAAAAATATAAAAAGACCAAAAATCCCGGTCGACGTAACTGACGTGACCTTGTACCCAGTTTACACTTTAAAGATGAGTTACAGGGTTTTTTTACGAAGTGACTAAATGTCCGGCAGCCGGACAAGGTCTTAAAATAGCCAAACGTCCCAAAGTCCGATACTTTTCCGTGTTTCTATGTTCTATGCGCTTGAAGAGATTCCAATTAACAGAACCGTGCCTTTTCCACCAGAGAAGTTTGGATCATCTCGTACCCCGTGTACTGGGTTGGCGGGAAAGGCAGAGCTCGGTTGTCTATATACCAAGACAACAAAAAACGTGATTATGTGGCAGTTGTTTTTACTTACTGTCCAAAACAAGCCTAAAACCAACTCCAAGTCTTTTGGAAGATTGATTCGGTATAAAACTTCATCAGGAATTTAAAAATATCTACAGCTTCGTTGTTTTACAGATTAAGTGTATATAATATATAAACTTGATTACAATAAAATTCTCAGTGTTTTACCTATAAGGCGTGTCAAAACCAGTAAACAACTTAAATATTTGTATTGCATCTTCAAAACCATTCGCTTTTCTCTCCCGAAACTTTAAAGTTTGATCACTGAATCGAGCACGCCAAACGAGAGCTATTCGTTAATTGCAAAACATTCATCTTAGTTTTTAATATAAAAACCTTAACGTTACTTAGGTCAGTTAGTTTTTCCTAGACGGAGATACAGACTTAATTGCATCACAAAGCACTAATAAATAGGTGGAAACTTTCCCGAGTTCTACGCCTGCCCAATAAATTGCAAAAGTAGCTGTTTTCTATCTCGTTACAATTCAATGGATATTAATCGTAGAAGTTTTCTGTGACAGTAAACAGACGAACCAATAACATGCATTGTTTCATTTTGTGTTGGATGTAGATTCAGCTTAAAGGGACTTTGACCCCCTCACTTATGATATTCTACGGACAAACTGCGCCTATTTTCCCATCAGTGTCAATAGAAATCAACTTCCTAACACTTTTTCCAAGGCGATCAGTTTTCTATTTTTTAAATCAAGTTGATTTCAAAGGACACAAATCGGCAAATCGCTAGCAATACTCTTTTTGAGAATCCCGACAAAAGTAGTTTTTAGAACTTAAAAAAATCATAAGTTTTGGGGGTGGGAGAGTAGGGGGCCAAACTTACTGTTGAAAAACTTCTTCGATGAAGATCCACTGATAGCCGAGCCCAAAGATGGGTGGAATGGGGTCGAGTTAGAGTAAAAGTAACGATGGTCGGTAAAAACGGGACGTGAAATGCTCATGACGTTATTCATTTAAACATTTCAATTCTACAGTTGAAGTTTCTAAGCTTATTTTTAAACGTTACTCCATTGTCGAATTACAACAAGAGTTTTCATAACAGAATTACAATAAGATTTAGAATAATTATAATAGAATTACAATAAGAGTTGGTTTTCTTACTGGTTTAAAACACTCATGTCCATTTCACGTCCAATTTTTAACCAGCAAACACAATCGAAGTAACACATTGCAATAAATGATTAAACAGCTTAGGATATGAATAAAAATAAACAATTAATAAAGCAAAAAGCACTTTGGAGAAGCGTTCTTCTTAACTCAATCACTAAAAAAAATGATTTATATTATCTAAACAAGGCACTAGCCAATGACTAAATGACCAACACCATTCAGTAGCAACGAGCTAAAATGCTAGATAGATTTTGGTACAAAACCAAGCAGTAATAATTTTGAAAAAGAAAAAAAATCTACTGGATGTTATATGTCAAACGCCTCTGAATAAAATAGTTATACTGCTCTAATTTAAATCAACTGATATCCTTATTTGGTAAATTTTATCCTAAAGCTCAAATTTAAACATAAAAATGTTGGACTAGGAACAACAAAATCTAAAACTGAATAAAAATCATTATTTTCTCGAACACGCTTGGTAAATCACAGATTGAATGCAGTATACACAATAAAACCCTGATCACAACAAAACCTTGCTTTCAAAAACCCATGCATTTTAACAGTTACTCACACTTCAAAAAAAAAATACTGAATCAAAATGCTTGCAACGAAACAACACAAACATTGGCGGTATAGACAAACTTAGCCACGATAGCAGCGGAAGCTTTTTAACTACACGGTATTTATCTCGCAATGCAGCACACAGCTAATAAATCAACTGAACTCGTTCCGACACAGCTTAAAATTCTTAACTGACTTATTGTTGAAAATAAATACTGCGAATCAGTGCAGACGCCAATTTGCTAACTTTTCCCACATACAGAATAAAAAAGATCGCTTATAAATTGTTTTTTTCCAATATTGTAGTGTCAGCGCATATTTTCAAGTCCTTATGGAGTAAATTTAAACCAAGTTTTTTTTTCTTCTAATGGTGACTTATTGTCGCTTGTTAAACTACAGTCATGTGAGTTATATTCTTACATGTACATTTTTAAAATGCCACTGTTTGTGACCTTAGAGAACATTTCGGTTATTTCTTATAACTAAGCATCCATAAATCCGATCCGCCCTTACGGCAAGGGGTTGCAAGTGTATTCCGAGATACTGTTTCCGAGAATCGCAATGTTAATGTTGTGTGATCTGCATTGGAAACCTTTAAATGGCTCCTTTATTTCACTCCTCGAAAATGACAGTAGAGTAGGCTTTGCGTTTATAGAAGTGTCGTTTCATCACTCTCGACTGCATTAGAGAATTACCAAGGCAATAAGATGACAGGCGTTGTTAAGCCAGCATAATCCTGCACTGCTTTCTCGGCTACATGATATGAAGCCACGCAGTATTCAACAATGAAATGAAACTCACGTGTCACGCAACAAACCATGAAAAAAATTGTCACGCAAACTTTCGATAATTACTGTGTCGTGCAGCAACGATTAATCACTCCAGACTCTGCGCGTTGATACAAATGATATCAAAGACCAGAGTCCCTAGCGGGATGGTGAACAGGGAGTGAACCCCTACCTAGGTACATATTGGATCCGTACTGAGAGTTATAATAGGAACCTGGATGCTGAAGGTGTGGTGGATATTGGTACTGCGCATGCGTATGACTATACATTTGTGGGTACTTATTAGGATAGTAAAAACTGCTGTATGGTGACGGCGACTGCTCCGAAGCGCTTATTTGATGGCTATTTCTTTCAGATGGTTGTGTTGGTGCCGTTAAACTTTCCACAGAAAACGACTTCGACGTAGTAGAATATTGGCCTTGATTTGGTAGGAGCTGGTTTGCAGGGCCTGGAAAAGGACTTTTATTTGGTGGCCCACCAGAAAATGGACCTACACCACGAGGAGAAAGTTCAGACGGGGACTGTAATGAACTACCCAACTGATTCTCCTCAGCTGACCTGTTGTCGTAGTTACCATAACGAGATGAATAGGAGTTCTGCGAAGCTGGTTGCATGGTTGACTTTTGAAATGGACCCCTAGAGAGTTCAATGAAACCCGGTATCTGGGGATGGGTCGTGTCACTTTCCCCACTCTGCGAGTGAGTGGAAGATTGCCTAGAGTAACCGGAAAAGTTCGACTGTTGAGTGGAAGGTGAAAATGGCTGTTTGGGTGCATCAGTAGGTGATGGTAGACCAGTAGCCTGGAATCCACGTGGAGTATGCGGAGTGAGAGGGGTCTGGGGCGTATGTGGTGAACCAGCACTTCTTGGTGAAGGAACCTGGGCAGGACTAGTACCGGGATTTCGGTTGTCCGTAGAAGCTGTTCGACCTCCCGGGTAAGGAGGCGGAGGTGAGCGGACGCTGCTCCCTAGAGGTGATGGAACTGACGTAGGGGATTGTGGACTAGGTGACTGCAGTGACGACAAAATGCTTGAACGCTGGAAAAATTGCTGCTGTTGGGGTTGTTGTGACTGTTTCTGCTGTTGCAAGTTTTGATGCGTCTGTTGTTGTTGTTGTTGTTGTGAGCTATACCTCTGGTAGGCTTGTTGTTGCATCTGCTGTCTATAATGATCATGCATGCGAGATTCCATGAATGGCGACGAAGACTGCTGGCCGGGGGGAGCATGGTTGCCAGAAAACCCAAACTGACCCGCTTGCTGTCCCATACCAGATTGTTGTTGATTGTGCCCAGACCCCCTGGAATACAAGCCATTGGTTGGGGTGCCAGAGGACTGGGATTGGTTACCATTTCCAAATAACAAATGCTGAATATCTTCCATTACTTGAGATTGTTGTTGTCGATCCTTACTATACTGTTGTGGAAACTGTGGCCATTGCTGGTTTCCATAACCCATACCCCCTGGCTGACCCCCTGTCTCTGAGTGCATGTATCCACCATATCCACGGGCCATGTTTTGTCCCGCTTGTCTTGATAAATACCCCTTTTGATTATCAAACATATTATGAGAACCATCATGCGAGTTGTTTTCTACCCTGAGGAAAGGTGTGGTCGCGGGTTGTGCAAGATGGAAAGAAACTATACCGTCACACGACCCCTGCTGTACGGCCTCCGCCGCTCTGTTAGCCAAGTCTGTTGAGAAGACGTACACCCTCTGCCTGCCTGGGGGTATGGGCATTTCCACAGGTTTAGGGAACTTGGCTTTCCTCCTCTTTCTGGGTCCGTCTGAACTGTCGGAGTCTGCAGTGGGAAAGGTAACGGAGAATATAAATGAACACAAATCCTCACTAAACCCATACACTAATCACTGTTACCGACAATTTGTCTCATTACAATACATTTCTAGTAAGCGATTGAACAACGATAACTAAGATTTTAGTTTAAAACTTAAGGCTTGCCAGACGAGCAAAGTGATGAAACTTTTTGCAGTTTCTTAAACAATTGCAATAGTCAAAAATGCTCAAAAATATTGGAGTGCAAAAACAATAACAAACCCTTAAGTATTCGCAAAACTTTCATCACATTGCAAAACAGTTTTTAACATGTTCAGCTCAAATTATCAAGAAAACTCTTGAGAAAAAACACTTTTGAAATTTAGAACATCTCTCTAAGAAATCGGAGCACTTATAAAAATGAGACAAAAATGTCGACAAGGATTCCCTAATAAAGAGCTTTTAAATCTCTTTTTGATGACTGTTGAAAATGTATCTTAAAGTCTGTTTATAAGCAAGTAAATATAAGATATCCATAGTCTAAAATAGAAATCTGAGTGCACTTATTACTTCCTCAACTGTTAGCATACTAAAGGTGAGCTCTGATCTGGTTTTAATTATTTATTCCCACCTCGCTTCACTCGATGGAACTTTTCTATGGACCTCGTTCACTCAACAGCAGGGTGGTCCTGTTCGCGGTTTTGGGCAAAAAATCAATCTAGGCCTGTGGAACCAGGCATTTAAGGCCTCTGACTAGTACCACCAAGGGTGGCGTGGTTTGTTTTTTAGATTTTTTCGTTTACTTGTTCTATGACGATCAACTACACTAAAGACCAGCACGAAAACGTCGATCCCACATTCAAACCGCGTCAAATAGTTATGACTAAGAATTTATCCTCCAGTGTTGTGCATACGTTGAAGGAAGTACAGAAGACTACTAATAATTCTTCCAGGTTCTTGCCTATCCTGTCAGCAGTTCTGATTTAAATTTTTTGCAGTGTTTCTTCCACTTTCACTATCGGTGAGTTCAGTGGAAACTACAATTTGTTAAGCTTCTAGCTCTAAACAAATTGCGCCTATACCTAGTTTTTACACCGAGGGTTATTTAAAGCAGCATTTACGCGCGCTTTGATCAAAACTAGGTTGAAATGGTGAAACGTCACCGTGAGAAGAGCAAGAGGCTGGTGTTTCGAGCATTAACATCTCTATTCAACTAGTAGTAAAGTACGCTTAATAATAAATCAAACTAGAAAATGCTTAAAAACAACTCATTAAATTAAAGTTCGCTTTGTTTTATGCCGCTTTGTTGACTTGAACTACTGTACAAGTATAAAACTGCTTTGGTTGAATGGCGAACTTTTCATTAAAGATACATTTCTTTTGATATTAAACAGCTGCAACCAATCGCAAGTTATTTGTTTCAGTATTTTCGAAGCTTGCCTACTTAGAACTAATCAGGCAGAAAGCTTTAAAACAGAAGCGTGAAAACCTCTAAACTTGAATTCGAAGACTCTTAATGGTAGAAGGTGGGCCCTTACGCCAACAACACTTTACACAAACCTGCTTCCTCGTCCTCTTCATCATCTGAGCCAATATTTTCTTCCTCCCACCATTCTTTTTTCTTGTTCATCTGCTCCCTCATAATGACACACCGCCTCTTACTTCTTGGTGCCATACCGACGTCAAAGTCTGCTTCCTTTAGAAGATTTTCTTGCTTCTTGACCTCTTCGTCAACCTTCTTTTCAAGCTCGTCCCGTTCCTGATAAACGAAATCAACTAATTTTTTATTCAGCACCGTTAAACTACTAAATGGCTTAAATACAATAAACTCTAAATATCTTTTAAAATCTTAAACCCGCACCAAACAAGAACTGTCAGCTTAGCAGTCTCACACATGACAGTTTGCTGTGGCGAATATCCAACATGCCGAGTACTCAGCATCGATGGCACTCGTGAACATTGGCGCTCAAAACGCCACCGCAAACTGGGGAAATTTGCTTATGCAAACAGTCACGGGTGAAGCTTTGCTAAGCTGTTAACTCTAGCATGCGGGCGGGCTTAAGTCCATTTTATGATTTACTCTTTTCGGAATCCGCATTTAAAGAAGAACAAAATCATTTTACGACCAATATTTTTTTCACAACAAATTCTTTAGAAAAATAAAGGAACGATTTGAAACTGGTTTTAACAGAAAGTGGTAACCTCTGAAACACTGTACAAAAAAAGGCGATCTCTATTTTGCCCAATCTGTTTAAAAAAGGGAGAGATACAAACAAGCAGCTCGAATAGAATGATCGGCCAATCATTAAGGAAACGTCATACACATTTATCAGCTTTGAGTTAAAATATTTTATTAATTTACGTATCAATTGATTCAGCTATATTACTAAAGTCTATGTAACTAAATAATTTAGGAGACCGCTTCCATCGTAAAAGCTGATTTTGTCAGGAGGGAAGAAAACTGAGAACCCGAAAAGAAACATCGGAATCAGATGGAGACCAGTCCACTCTCAGCTAACCAGCGAAGCTCGGGGTTCGAACCAGGTTCACTGAGATGGGAGGTACGATTACTAACCAAACGTTAAGACCATATAGAGACCATGAAAATGCTAAACAACGACATCACAGAGACAAAGCTTCTAATATACAGGGCTTGACATTAAAAGTGAGCTTTTGAAAATTGGTGGCCCCATGGTGCCAGCAACTTTTTTTGAAAGTAAGTTTCTAAGATCTGTCATTCATTAGAATCATGGATGTTGGAAAGCGCAAACAGCATGCCAAAAATACGGATTTTTCCTACAGTTAACTGTATAAACGAAAGAAACAAAGTTGGGCCCTTAAAAGTTTGATTGGGCCAGTAAACATTAAATTTTACTTGTCAAATGAGCAACTAATGCAAAGCATTTAATATCAAGCCGTTATGTAAGTTGCAAGTCTACCTACTTTACGGATTCGTTCATTTTCTTCCTGTTCTTGAAGTCGCGAGTAGCGCCTTCGCTGTTTGACTGGCCGCGCTCCATCTGTAGCCAAATGTATTTCTTGTTTTCCTAGATCAACATGTTGCCCTAGCTGGTTATGATGAGAGTCTAAATTAGTAATGCAGGCAGTTGGCACTTGCTTTTCTACTTCTTTTCTTCTTCCTCTCTTGCGATGTTCGGTGCCTGTTTCTTTCTCTTTTTCCGTAATGTTACCAGGAGCAATCTGCTCGTAATTAACGTCGCCAATTCGTACGTCTTCAACCTGTTTTAAAATGATAAACAGAATAATTTTAAATACAGGTTAGGCACAAACTGCGAACCTGGGCCAACTTATTGAAAGGCTGATCAGAACTAACACGGGGTTAAGATTTTAATCCATGATTGTGTTTCTTGGCTTTGAAAGTTTGGGTTAACTCGTTCATATTATTGGAAATACTGAACAATGTTTATGAGCAAAGCAAACCTTTCATTGTGCACAAATAACTGTTTTAATTTTGCCTTATTTCACGGTTGAAGTTAAAAAGCTTTTGAACAACCCAGTCAAGAATTATAAAAGAAGACAAGATAAACCTCTTGAACATCGACGTGTCTAGGATACTTTGCTTCCTGAGTGTATCGCTCAAGTATTAGTTTACTTATATTCTGTTTCAGTAAGTATATACTACTTATTAACCAAGAATGAGGTCATTACAGGGAAATCTCAGACCGAGGCCTTGTTGTAACGACCTTGCTATCTATTTATTTATTTTACTTTTCCCTGAAGAAGTGTCCGGGCAACACCCACAGATCCAAGATCCAATTACAGGGTTCCCGGGGGCCTACGGTTCTAAGACCTTAGAAGACGCGAAAGTCTAACCATTTGCAGATGTTAGAGCAAAGGCAGCACTTTATCCTTAATTATTTTAAGACCCTAAGTGTTGGTCCAGCCGGGAATCGAACCCGAGCCTCCAGCACGATAGACTGGCACCTTACCAACTAGGCTAACCAGGAGGCTATCGCTCGGTCACTACAACAAGACAGAGGTCTGAGATTTCCCTGAAATGTCCGAACGGACGAGGTTCATAAGTTATTTATTATATGGCCTTTAGTCTATTTTGGGAAGAAAACGAAAAAACACCGGAATTTAATATCCATATCCGCTTAGGCGCGCACTCATTTCAAATGATGTTCACTGAACAAAACTGAACAGTCAAAAATAAATGTCAAAAAAAAATCAAACAAAAAATCTCATAATAACCGGTCATTATGAAATGTCACAATGACCGGTCATTACAGGAATTCTCGTCTCGCAGCAGCCAATCAGATTGCAGGAAACTATCTAACCATATAATAATGTATGATATATCTACTGTAATGCAGACTCCGAACCTTTCTCATGTTTTGGTGGATCGGTTGCTCTTCTTCCTCCTCCTCTTCCTCTTCTTCTTCTTCTTCTTGTATCACTGCATTACTCTCTTCTTCTACCTTTTTAAATTGCTTTTAGTTGGGTAAAATTTACAAAAACCAAGATTTAGAAGTTATTTCAGTATTTAACCCTATCTGGTCAGGGGGTACCAGCCAGTTAGTTAATAAAACCAGTGTCACTGACATTTCCTTTACTTCATGAGAGATATTTGTTGTGTACGACATGGCATGGCAACCATAAGTTGAAAGGTCAAGTTTTTATGATCACTTACCACGAAAAAAAAATTGAGCCTGAATAAGCTTAAAACTACGCCAGGACTATTAAAGGGCTTAAAATCGTTTACGTCTTATGCAAAGTATGCCGGAAGTATGTAAACGAAAAACAAAACGGCCAAAAGAAGAGGGTTCGGAATTATGGTAGGTAGAATGAGGGGGAGGGGAGGGTCAATTAGTACCCCCACGCCAATTCACCGCCGAAAAAGCCCGCTCAAGATAGGGTTAAATATTTCTTTACATAAAAGTAATTTTTATCAATCCAACGACAAACTTTAACTAGGTTTAAGAACAAACTTAAAATCAATTGGATGACCTGTAGTTTTTCTCTTTTCAGGCTAATGTTAGCTCGTTTGTAATGGCCTCTCGATGTTAAAATAAGTTGAATGTTATATTATTCTTCTCCCTCATTTTCCAACATTCTACTCTCACAATAGACTAACGCTAATAACCTAAGCTTCCGCATTTCCATGCAATGGGGGAATCATACAACAAATTGTCAAAACTGAGTTGATAATACCCAAACAGCAATTTAATAAATTACGAATACCTGCTCCTGATTTGTTGGTAGCTTTTTCTTTTTCAAGCTCTCTAAATCTTTTTCTTTTTCATTTTCCTGGAAACGAAACAGTTTGGATTTAGTAAAACTAGAATTTAATAACGGGGAATTTCGACTCAACAACAAAAATTTCTACACTACTGCTGCTACTTCTGCTGCTACTACAGCCACTTCTGCTACTACTACTGCCACTTCTGCTACTGCTA
>JAOEHV020040868.1:0-16461 GCA_025447995.2 Isaurus tuberculatus | reverse complement strand
GGTTGGGCCTTCGACACTCCTTCTCCCCCTATGTTGTTTCTCTCTCCCCTTACTATGTTCAAGTTGGGAGAACCCTGCTGGTGTAAAGTGTAAAGGGAAAGGAACATACCTTTTTTCCGGGAGAGCATTCCCCCGGTCCACCCTACAAAGGTTGGGCCTTCGACACTCCTTCTCCCCCTATGTTGTTTCTCTCTCCCCTTACTATGTTCAAGTTGGGAGAACCCTGTTGGTGTAAAGTGTAAACGAAACGAACATACCTTTATAAGCGGCATAACTTGTGGATACAACTCATTCTTTAGATACTGGTGAAGTTTCTTTTCGTTACTATTGGAGCTTTTCCTAAATGTCCTAAACGTAAAGCAAAATCAATCAGCGACAATACATTAATTACAATAATAACAATAATATAGTATCAAAAAACAATGCAAAATACTTTTTTAAGCGAAACTGGCTACTCAACATTTAAGAAACAATAAGAGTTGAAAAATTTTTAGTGTGCTATAAAAATAAAGTTTTAGAGAGAGGTAAGTTTCATAACTTTAACATATTAAATTCACCTTTGCTAGCTTGCCTACAGGTTTATTACGAAGTAAAAGATCCAAAAACGTAACACATTTGGTTGTTTTCAATGCAGAGTATTTTGCTCAATTATGTGAACAATAACACAGGGCCGAACAGCAACGATAAAGTAACACCAAACGGGCCGTAACACTGTCAAGTATCAGAAAAAAGGTTGCTCGAGCAACACGGAATTAGTCACTTACTCTCAAGGTTTAGCTACAACAGTGTTAAAAAAATACGAATTAGAATAATAATTATAAAAGCAAGATGTAAAAATATTAATGAAGACTTTATTATTTTTATTATTTTTTTTTTGTGAAAAAGGCCAACGCAGTGAACAATAAACCATTTCAAATTTGCCAAGACTAAATGTCTTCTTCAACAGCACATGTTGTCGAATTAAAATAGTAGAAGTTATTCACTCTTAAGCGTTCGATTCTGACAAGGAAAGGGGCGCCACAACTTACACTAATGCAACTCAAATAACATTAGAATGACAGGAGATGTCATTTTACTCCACAAAAAATCTGTTAAGGCACACGTTGCCCACGAACATTTTGTTAATTCATGTCACTTTCACTTCTAAATGACGAATGACAGTTCCATTTGCGAAAGGACTTCGAAGTAAATGCAAAATGCAGTTCACGTTAACTGAAAATTAAAGCAAAACCTTACCTTAAAATATTATCCCAGTCTTCCGAGCTTACACACAAAGTTTCCCACCTAAAACGAACAAAACAGACAAAATATTCATTTCTTTAAGTTCAAACCAAGCAACATGGAGATCGGGTACAAGAATTTGATGTATCCTTTTCTAAAAACTAAGAGAAAAACTCCCAATACAAAATGATAAAAACGGTCCCTTAATGGAACAAAATTTTTTCTTCGAAAATCAGGCTTGTCTAAGAAAAGTATGAAAGTTGAAATAATTCAACATTACAGGCTGAACTCGCTCAAGCTTCCATTACAGGCAGCTGGCTCTGCTAATTAACATAATAGCTTCGAGTTTATTTACGTTTCTTTCAATTGTCAAACATGACGATTGAAAAATAATAAAAACCAACTCCATATTTGGAAGTAGACCTTGTTCTCCGATGCAGCCTCTTTTCTTTGCATCTGAAATTAGTTTTGACTTCGTAACATCGAAATGTTTGCTGTAGACAATTTGGCCTTGCTTATAGCAGAAAGTCGGTTTCTTTACTCTTTCATTTTCTAATTAACAGTATAAAGGCATAATGTAAAGCGAGTATCAATCGTCTATTCTTTATTTGGACGAACGCCTATTTCATTTTTGGTTATTACTTAAGTAGTTAAAGAAATGGAACTTTATCTAGATATCAAAAATTTTTCCAGAACGATATAAAAACAACACAAAACGAAAACTTCCATCAAAGGATACAAGGGTAAAAACATTTTTTTCAAGTGATGTGGTTTTGATGTTGTTTTCTTCCGTAAACACGTGCATTCAAAATGCGATATCAAAACAAAGCTCAATGTTTATCCTTCTATGACTAAAACAAAGTCAATTTGCTTATAAAATACAAACTATCACTGAGAACACCCAGAAGTTCTAAACTATAACAAACATATAATATAATTTCAATTCGTACTTGGTTTTTCACAATCCTTAAAAATGAAAGATTTTAGAAGCTTTGCTGGGATCGTAGTTCTATGAAAAATGAGGTTGGTCATGGAGTTGCAAACCGAGTCACCTAAAACTAAACTCAACTATTTCAGATTCATGAGAGCGTTCGCCATTGCAGTTACTTTTGTGAATTGAAACAAAGAAGTAAGAAAACGGATTTAACATAACTCCGACAAAAACGCTCGATAAATTATTTAGGAGTTAAAAAAAACAAACACTATTCTAAAAAAATTGCTTGAAAAAGAAAATCAAATGACTCTTGCCAATATCTTTAACTTACATACAGTATTAAACTTTGTTTCAACGAACACAACAACCACGCTTTGAATGAAAAATTATATCAATAACGTAAGTTTAGTTTTTGCAAAGGAAGGGAAGTAAAAAAAACCCGTTTTACAGCACAGTACAAATTTAATTAAAGAGGCTTAATAATTGCTTTTATTTTTCAATACTTGATGTTCATATTCTTATTGTTTTCTTATTAGCCTAGTTTTCTTAACACTTCTGTCAAACTTCTTGAGGCTCTTTTGTTGTACTTTGTAATAAGTAGCTGCCGTAATTTGCGTTCAAACAAAACTGTTCCTTGAAGTAGGGACGATATCCCTTAATACGACGGGATATCTTAAGATTCGTTTCTTGTTTGATTTTGTCTTTCTTCTTATACGACTGCCCTCTTTCAAGCATGTTTAGGCTAGCATTTCATTTGTAACGATCCAATGCATCACTATACTAGTTACATCCTATCTTTCTCATATATCGTCTCTCTACGGACCGCATCCGTGTCTTTTCAGGTTGTTCGCTTGACCTTTTCCCCTTTACTAACAAGGTTATCTGTGTCTTTCGGAACACATGTTTATATAAAACCCCAACCGGGTCTTTTTCACAAACTTCTCCTCTTTAACTAGACACTACGACATACAAATAGACCAAGAAAATCTATCAGTGGATACTAAAAAAAGGCGGGAAATATTTGCGCCAAAACCGTGGCGTGTACGTAACGTACGAATGGGCAGCGTTATTTCTCTTAATTTCTTGCTTTGATTAGAAATAAAGGATAATTTTTCATTATTGAATAATTAACCAAAGAAAAAACGCATCAAGTACATTGTAGTTACTCAAGCAAAAAGACTGTAAACAAAAAAATGGTGCAATAGTTGTTTTTAATTTAATCGGTGTGTTGGTATAACGGACAAGCTACAACTCAAGAATATAATTTTTGATCAAATCATCAAAGCATGAGTAGTGTAACGTGTAGTACAACAATTCGAACGCTAACCTTTCGTCTGAACAACAGAACCTTTAGTGGTCTAAATTACACGAGCGCCGAAGGCACGGGTTATCTTGGGGGGCAAGGGAAATTTTGAAAAAAAGGACGTTTAAAAACGCTATAATTGAGTCTAAAATTGTAAATTACGATAGAAATCTGAACCAAAATGCATAAAGCCTTATTTGATCACTGTATATGATGGAATAGAAATTTCTTGACGCACAGTAAACTAAATGATTTTTTTAAATGTTATTTTAGAAAAATTATTGGCGGGCCATGTCTTCCCCCCTCCGGCCCCCTTCCCTGCTCCGCTGTCCCTAAATAAAAAATAAAGATTTGTCCAATGACACATCTGCTTCACAATTCTGATATACATAATATACACAAAACTGCGAATGTGATATGTAAAATTTAAAATTACAAACACCATAACCGATACTGTATGCACTGACGAACATTAGCTGGGAAACATTTTTCATGTTTTTTTTTGCAATAAAGTTCTCCGTCCTTTTTCAACGGTTTATTGGACTAAGCATGTTCCTAAGTTTTGAGAAACTGGGCCTTGCGTTTTATAAGAGTGGTTCTGATAAAAAGAAGGTAAATAACGAGGATATACCATGGTTAACTTACGTAAAGCGTGTCTGGCCTTTTTTTGATCCTCTTCCCCTTCTCCCAGGGGTCTCACGATAGAGTCTCAGATCTGAAAGAAAAGATTCAGGTTTCAGGTACGATAGGTTTAAAGTGAAACGAAAATCACACCTCTTATGATGAAGGTGGAGTACCTGCTCAAGCAGCAAGTTTTAACATGGTAGACGAAAATGCGAAAATATGAAGAAAGTTGTTTTTTTATTCTTTACTGCAGCAAAAACATTCATGATGCTAGTTTAAAACGTATTTATTATCATAGAATTTGTGATGTTCTGGGTTCTTATAAATTTAATACCAAACTTAACACAGAAGAAAAGAATAGATTATCCTGCAAAACCCTCATTTTTAGATTTTTTAGACTTTCTAGGTCAATTTCTATTGATTCGCAAATAGATCTGTTTTGATAATACTCATAAAAAATCGTAACTGGAACCCTAATGTTAAAGAGGAAGCATGAATTTGTATTTAGAGGCTCTGGATTTGAATGCCGGTGATCCGGGTTCAAATCCCCGACTGTGACCACTAAATGGATAATTTGCTCTCGGTTACCCAGGGGGGCAATTTACCCTTTCAACATGTCGGGATGTTTCATTGAGAGAAGAGGCTATTTTATAAATTTAACACTGGAAAGCCTTATTAGGGAAGTTAACATAAAGTGATTATTAATTAAGTTAATTAGTTTCAGTTTCGTATATTGTTTTAAAGCAAGTTAAATTATAGTTGTTCATTTCTTCAGTGTTACGTGTGGCATACAACAAAACATAAAACTTTACAACCAAATATATTATGTTCTTCACGCTCAAGAAGTAATTATTATGTGCATTTGAAATATCTGTTCCAAGGCAATTTAAAAGGAAACCACGTGATTTCTAACTCTTAAACTTTGTAATATTTTAATCTTGGGTGTTGATTTGGAATTTAAAACTTGATTCTTGCATAAATGGAAAAAGTAAACTGAAAGAAATGATTTTGGAAGGGAGATACTGTTGTAAGTATGAGGAGTGTTCCTATTTTATATTGTAAGAAGAAAGAAACTCAAAATATGTAAAGATTATCGCAAATTGGCTACAATTATTTAAATATCAAGTCTTTTTTACGATCAATGGATAGTGAATTTTAGTATTTATGCTAAATACCACAGTTTTAAAACCACATCCCCGAGAAAAAAACTGTTCTACTATGTAGCTGTTTGAGCTGAATAAATTAAAACAAATAAGTTTGAATTAAATCAATTTTCAATTTAACTAATTAATTATAATTACACAACTAAAGAAATTTGTGATAATTGTTCATAAAGGTTTTCATCAAGAATTTGTCTGGCCTGGAAGCTTTTTATATAATAAATAAATCAATTAATGTAAATTTAATTTATTTAGTACATATACATATATAATTAAATTTATAATGCAAAGTTTAAATAACATATCATGAAACTTTGTCAACGGTTACTGAACATTCCTGATGTGGAAACAAATTAATGCATTATTACAAATAATACTTCTACACAACTACACAAAACTAATTTCTTTCTTATTGTACAAACAGAATTAAAGTCTCACATTTTAGTTTACCTTTAAAGAATCTTAAATTCATGGGGGTAGGTCTAACAGAAACTACAAACATTGATGTTAATTTAAATGTTTTAAAGTTTAATTACTTGTAATGAATAAAATTTGTTTGCTTGTCTTGCCACAGAGTTTCTTCAACCAAGATCTTTTCAAAGGCTTACATACCAGCTTTCTCTTGCACAAAAACCAACATAAATACATGTTTCTACATGCAAAAATCTAATATATGCAAACTGTAAAGTTTATGCTTTACTATCATTTTGACATTGTAAGAGTCATATTTTAGACTATATGCTATGTGACATAATGATAAAAAATGCATCATCTATTATACATGATGTTTGCTTTGCAAGCACTTTACTCTTTCTGAATGTTGAAAAGATGAGTCAAGCTTTTTGATTCAATTATGCTATATAGACAAAAATTGTGTCCACCAATTCAAGCTAAAAAGTATCATAAAAAGAAACTTTCACTCAACAGGATGTCACTAGTAATAAAGCTTTTATTTGTGTGACATCATGTACCTATTACCGAAATATACAGTGTTTCCTAACAAAAAAGCAATAAAAAAGCATTTTTCCCTCAAAAGTAGGTCAACCTGAACTTCTACAGCACTGCTCAATAAAAGTTATGAACATCAACTATGAATTTAGAAGGTTTTTTATATATGTTGTCTACAATGCAACTATGTTACTTTTAACATTTTCATGTATATGCATAAACTTTGGGTTAAAATTCTTCTGAAAGAAATCCAAATTCTGATTTTGTCTTTTGATGGTAAAAGACCATATTTTAGTTGCCGAAACATTGATCAGTAGCATAAACGTCATAAATTTGATGTATCAATTTCTGGCTGACAATCAAAAGGGGTTTTAATATAAATTGATCTTTTTTCATATCCATCCAGTTTCTTACCAATTACAAAGAACTAATTAGGCTGTGTTCAAAAGATAACAAATCCAACATGTAAATTCATTGGGCACACAAACAAAACAACGGTTAAAGATACTTAAATTGCAAGTTAAACAGTTTCATAACTCACTCCCAATAATATTATTAAACACAGTTCGTTTCTTCAGTTTCAACTAAAATGTATAACTTTAGATGCTACATTGTACCGGACATAGTTTTCCTCTCTGTCTATATATGTAAGAGTGTCTATTTGTTTGGTTTTATAATTATATAAATTAAGCAGGTGAGTCCTACATACAACTGAACTGGTGACTGTAAGTTCATAGACAGACCACTGTCCTTGGCACTAAAAAAATTTCAAGCTTATATTTAATTTTAACCAAAGATGTGATTCCAGCTAAAAGTTTTAAATTATCTATACCTGTAGAGGAAGATTTAAATTCATAGCATAGTAAAGCAGTTCAAATAAGATGAAAAGCATTAGCATTATTTCTGTCAAAGCAATTTCAACTGCATGCTATGATTGAAAATTTCAAAGCAGGTTAGAACAAGATAGGCCAAGATAAATTAAAAATAAATATAGTTTCTGTTTGTACTAAAAGGTCTTGTCTGGGTCAACTAAAATAAAGATCCTAAATATAATAATTCCAACAAAAGATAAGTTAGGCCAACATTTACACAAAGCAAAAGTTACATACTGTTTAAAATGACAGTTTCCTTGATATACTCTTCTAAAAGGACATGAGCTTGAAGATTCACTAAGACTTCTTGAAATATATGCAAAACATGTATTTTCCATAAAACATTGATCACTCCTGTTTTGTTCTAGTGACATGTGACTTCTTTTAATTACATTCTTCTTGTGGTTGCACAATAGGGTTTTAATTTAGGGCTTGTCAACAAATCCTACATGACAATGAGCAAGCAATGAGCTGATTGGCAAATGGAAAAAAAGGAAGTGTAAACACTCCAGCAGTTAGCCACACAAAATTCCTGATTGGCTTGAGTCAGGGCTTTATCACCTGCTCCACTTAAAGACCAACAGCCATTGGCCAATGTTTCATAACAGACACAAATAGAACTGATAATTTATGCTAATGACTCAGGCTAGATGTTGCTTGTATTTGCATAACAAAGATATTTTTCTTTCATTTTGCCAGATATTGATCAAGACTAAACACCATGAGACAAAAGGCATTTTAACTTTCATAACAAGGCCTTCGCAGAATCAGTTAAGTAAAACAAAATTTTTATGGCACAAAAGATGATGCAAGACACAATTCACCAAATCCATTTTATTTTTTTGGGAGTCTAAAGTTAAGAATTATTATCTTCTGAGGACTGCTTTAATTTTCTTTGTAACTAAACTTTAATTTATAAAAAAAGTAGATGTCTGAATATATTCTTTAACATTTTTATAACAATTAATATGACATACAGCTGTTTATAGAAAACATCTAAAATGTACATTATGTAACTAGAATGAGCATCAGTCATTTTCAGCCGAGTTTCAATCATTTGTTATTATTGTTATGTCAGATACACAATGTTTCTCCATCTTTATTTTTATCAAGATTAAAATCAAACTTGCAAGACAAAACTCAAGTCTTAAAAAACTGACTTAAACAACTAAAATAAATTGAATATTCTGTCTCCTAAACACTATAGCTTTATTGTTTAGTAGTAAGGCAGAAAAAATCAAATAATTCAAACTTATCTCTTAAAAAGATTTAACTCTTATTTAGAGACCATAAATTACTGAATTATATAGTTTACCAGAGCAAAATGGAAAATACTTTTTGTATTTACAGCAAACTTCATTAGAACTATAATATTACATTTACTTAGTCCGAGTAGAGACACCTTTAAAACCAAATATCCCAGCGTTTTTCTTCAAACATTTTCCAGTTTTCTAGATTCAAAATAATTGTGAATAGTTGTAAATGATCACTCAGCAAGAAATTATGGCTAATAGGTGTGGTGTGCTTTGTGATAATTAAAATTAGTATTTTATTGTGAATCCTACAAATCCATACAATGGAATTCCTCTTTATATTTAGGATGTTCAAATCTTTACAAATTATTTTAAGGGAAATCAAAAGATACTTTTTATTTTCATTAAAAGTGACTTCAAAATACAGACTTTTTCAATAAATTTTCCTCTTTTCTTTCCAAACTAACAGTTCTTAAATTTCACAGAGTCCTTTTAATTTTCAGTTTTGCAGACTCTGTGATAGTCTGATTATTTTTATGACACTTATTCCACTGGAAGTTCTTTCATACCTATGTCATATCTCTGAGAAATGCATTTAACCCCCATTACTGAACTACCCAGTGAGTATGTTTGTTGTGCTGTTTTAAACCAAATGCATCTATTCTAGTACATTATAGATATTAGGGGTATTCTTATTTTTACGAAAAGTCACTGCAAAAACCTCCAATTGTTTCCACACAAGTTTCTCTATTTTTCACCCATACACAATTTTTAGTTTTTCTAATTTTTTTTCTCCAATTTAATTTCCAGACTATACTAACTTTAGTTTTCTTATTTTAACATGATAGTTCAACCACTTGAATTTATTCAAACTTAACAGTGATCATATAATTATTATTTTAAATAATTTAAAATTTACTTATTTCTATAATAAAAATTATGATAAAGCACAACACGTGTAATAACTTATTTTTCCAAAAATTAATGCAAAAGATACAAATTATTTACTTCTAACAATAATTAAAATAAATATATTTGGTCAATCAAAGATAGTCTATTGTGGATCTTGAGTGCATCAAGTTGGACTGAAGAACTGGTCTAACTTTTATACTTGTCTATGGCAGACATTGCAATGTAAAAATTTATGGGAGGGGAGGGTGTAACATTAAAGATCATGTCTGATTAATTTTAAATTACCACACAGAAATTGTTTACCAAACAGAAATTATAATACAACATGAATGACCAAAAAAAATTCTTCCTATCTGGTTAAGAAATTCAATTGGCATCTTCCAAATTGAATAGTGGGTAAAAAACATTATTTAAATAGATAATTTTATACAATATCATACAGACTTAATTTGTTAACTAGTACCTGTATTTTCCAGTACATATAAGCTGAGACTTAAAGACCCAAAAATTGACCCCAAAAGTCAACCTCAACTTTAGGTCAAGTAACAATTTTCAAATTTTGATTTGTGTACGGCTTTTCTCGAAATAGTAAATCATGAAAAATAATAGCACTGAGTATCTTTATTGCTCTTAATGATTTTGTTTCAGTGTAAATCTATTAAAAGAAGATCATCTAGGTTTTGGAAGGTGATAGGTAAAACAAGGAGTAAATAATTCAAAATCATGTTTACCAATTACAGTCTTTGTCAAGGTTTAATGTCAATTAATGCATTGTTTTCACAGTGTAGTCTAACAGTTTCATGACCAAAAATTATCCTCTGTTTGCATTGAATCAAAGTTATGATCAAATCCTATTGCTTAAGATTGAAGCATTCACACAATTTGCAAACAAGGTTTAATTCAATATTTGATGGAGACTTGTACTTTCTTGACAACAGAATAACTTTCTAACAGATTGAGCGAGCAACAAAGGTGCCACCACCATGCCATTGGTCACATATGTGATTAAACAGCTCAATTCTAATTGGCCATTTTTTATCCATATGGTTTCCTTGGAT
The DNA here is from genome assembly GCA_025447995.2 of Isaurus tuberculatus. Lineage (NCBI taxonomy): Eukaryota > Metazoa > Cnidaria > Anthozoa > Zoantharia > Zoanthidae > Isaurus > Isaurus tuberculatus. Next base: position 6,176 of record JAOEHV020040868.1, on the reverse strand, counting down.
ATAAATGATGTAAAAGTCAAGGAGTTTCTTGGCTTCTCGGGCTAGGAAAGCATTCTCTGACATCTAACAAATAAAATGGCTCCTTTAGGAGCTAGCAACTATAATAAAAGAAATGACCAATGACTTCATAATTTTCAACTTATATTTATGTTGTTCATGAATATGTTTGTGTTAGTACCATAAGTTTGTTGGCTATTGGATCTTTAAAGTCTTTATCAAGAGCAATTGTAGGTGTCAACTTATACACCAGAATTAGAAAAAGTTGGTCTTTTTACCCTAAAATTAAAAAACAGGGGTTGACTATGCACTGGTTTGACTAATATACGTGTACTGGAAAATACAGTTTCTTTTTTTTTTTAGCAAAAAACATTTAATATTTAATTAAGTAACATTTGAAATGACTATAGAGAGACTTTGTTTCTGAGGAATACTAATATTTACAGACCTGTAGCTTTAGGCCTGTTTTAACTATCACCAATAATTCACTTACCCTCAAAATACCAATAAATGTTGTTGAATGCATCTGTTCCAATGGGTTTCACTCTCTGGAAGATATTTAAAAAAATGACACTGCTAAATATTATTGCACTTAACAATTCTAAAACTAAAAATTAATAAAGTTTTAGGTTTCTTATTTTGTAAGTTTTACTTTTGTCAACACCCTTTCAGCAAATGTTGCAAAACATGTAATTTAACTTGGTAAAAAAGTTAAGATTTATAAATTTAAACATCCTAGCAATATTGCACTACTAACACGAAATTAAACCCTTTCGGCTACCATGGTTATTTAAATTATCATTGGTTATGGAAATGACTGAAGGATTTAGTGAAGCTCAGTATTGGTGGACAGGTGCATCATCAGGACATTATGTCTGAGCTTTTAAACTTTCAGACATGGTGTCAAGTGCTGAGCTTTTTCAGCAGGTAGAAATTAATGTTGATGTGGAGAGTTTTTTTTCTTTTTTTGAGAAGGATAACCCTGACATGTTGAACTTCTTAATTTAAAAGTAAAGGGGAAAAGGTTTAGGGATAAATATTGGAAATTTTATATGCACTTAAAGTTTGGTAATTAATTTCAACTGAAAAATGCCACCTAAACAATAGATTGTGGCATAATCTAGGGTGCACACACAAACTTTTTTAGTATAGAGGAGACTGTCACAGAAAAGGGGAGAAAGAGTAGATGATAGTGTTGCTGGCTCCAAAATGGGCAAAGCTGCCAAAACATAAAGAAATGGCATGTTTAAATTTTGAAACCAAAGTAAAAATAAAGCTCGACCTCATTGCTGTGTCCCTGACATGATACCACTAGACCCAGTCCCTATGAGCATTTTAGTGCTGTAAAATATCCATTTTAAACCGCATATAAAATCACTGGTTTTTATCTTAAACAACTCAAAATTTGGAATCATACGTTTCAAATACTACATTTTCCAAATGTGCAAAAAAAAAAATCATGTCATAGGGACTTTAATTTTCATCCTTGAAAATCAGTGACCGATACATGAAAGGAAAAATATTTCTTTCCTACACTTATTGCTAACAAAAACTGTTAATCACCAAGAATGAAACAGAACTTCTTTTAAAAACATAATGTCATGGAGTAACTTATAGCAAATTGAAAGAAGGTGAAAAGGGAGTATTTTGATTTATCCATCAAATTTGTATCGTTGCCAAGTATAATTAGCTGGAAGTTTGCTTTGGTTCCACTCACTTAATTACTGCTAAGAAAAATTCTCCCATGAGGAAGAGTTACTAGTCAGAGCATTTATGGTAAATCAATGGGTTCTTAAACAATTTCTCTAGATACTGGACTTTGTTTGCAGGTATTACAACTGTTTTGCTGTCCAACAGTTCACTTACCAAGTTGGTTTTTGGTGGATGTCAATCAAGCCTTTCTTTTAAAGCAGCTGCTGACAAGATCTGAGTCAAACAAGGTTTGATTGGCATCCACCAAAAAACCAAGTATGATATCAGAAAAAAAATGTGGGATATAGCACTTGTAAACGAAAACAGCTGTAAGTGAAAATTATATCAGCCAGTTATATGTTTTACATTCACTGAGTTAAAATATACTTTTTCACAAAACTTAAAACATGGTTTGGAAAATTTATAAAGTTTGAACAGGTAGTTCATCTGGAACTCAATAATAATTAACTTGTTAAAAAGTTGAACCTGTTAATTTCCAGGAAGAATTATCAAATGATCAATACTTACTGTTGAATTTGTGTCTAAGAAATCATCTGCAAAATTTTTCAATTCCTTTTCCCCATTGTAAATATTGAGATCAATGAGGAACTTTAACAATAAAACCTGGAATGAAGAAAAGATCATTGCTAATGTGGAGTATCAGATAGTGCAATGATAACCATAAACAAACAATTTTCGCGTTTAGAGAAAAACAAAACAAAGCTTATGTAGATATGTGGCATGAGCCAAAATAGGGAATTCAAAGAAATGAATTTGAAAAACACTTCCCAAAAAATTTTATAAAAAAGGACCAAAAATTCCAAATTTTTAAACGAATAAAACAATATTACAAACTAGTTCGTTAAGGTCTCTTTTTTGTTTTCAATAATTTTGATCATATACGATTACAATTAACTTATGAGATACATAACATATAAGCCCATTTTATTGTTTTCGTATTTAGTTATACAGTAAACTCTAAAGCAAACAATTTAAACCTTGCTCGTCTTACAAAAATTAGCTATAACTAAATGGGAGATTTTGGTCAAACATTTCAAAGGTTAAACTTCCTACCTTCTTAAAGAAAGGGTTTTTAAACACTCCTTGTATAATGAAAGTTATATTTGTACAGCAGATCAAGTCTAGAGCAATTGTAATCCAATTAAAATAAAATTTTTAAAGTTGAATTTCCCGAACTGTCAAAAACGACATCGAACTATCAAATTAACTCGTGTTTTATTTGGGCAAAACTTGAAGGACTTCACAATTTTTTTGATTAAGTTGTTATCTACAAGTTTGTTATTGGTAAAACCAATAACATGTGCGGTCTATAACAAGAAACTTTGAAAAATCACTTGACAAAAGCATGTTAAGTCGAAAGGTATAAGAATAACTAGTCTTTCAAAGTAGCAAACTTCAGTGAATAATTTGTAGAAAAACACCATATTAATTATTTTGCAGTTTCCAACCAAATTTTAAAAGAGAGATTGTTTTTTATTTGGCATTAAGCTCCGTTTTTGGAAACGCCCAGGAAACTTCTCTCAACGGCAATTACATGTTTACATACGCGCTCTTCCGGGCTTAACTCGTTGTACGAACGGCCATCTCGCATTGGGTTCTTTTCCGATTGTCTTTCCTTGAGCTCACTTTTCATGTAATCCTGCCATGATGCCATCCTGCAATAGAGTGAACAACCCGAAAGGTAGACAATCAGCTGATTTAACTGTCCATCGCCTTAACTGCACTAACAAGTGAAATCGACATGAAGTTGCAGTCTAAATCTGTGTCTTAATATTATTGAATTTGCTACAAGTCTTCAGGATAGTTTTAATATACAAATATAAGGTTTTTAAAAACTCACTCCATATCTTTTCTCGGCGAAAGCTCTTGAAGAAGTCGTGAAAAAATTGCAAACAAGTTCTCATTTTCACTTTCCGACAAAGAATTTTCCAAATCCTGCAAGTGCAAGTCCAAGGAAATTGTTTGTTAGTTAACAGGAAAAACGGAGGGGGCAAAACTCAAAATATTTCGGGATGTAATACAACCTCGAAAAAAATATTGGGTCCTATTGGTGAACTTTTTTCCCATATCTGAGGCAGTGACGAGCCAATGTGACCTATAAGGACATATTACTGCAGGAGAGTAAGACTTTATCATGAAGGTGACGACACTAAAGAAACCTACCTCCGCGGTGAAACGCATAAATCCAAACTTTGACTCGAATACCCGCAAGAACTGCGATACAAAAACAAATTCCCACATCGAACGCATACCATCTGTTGGTTGGGGCACTGCATAACAGAAAACATATTACAACATCAAATTTTTTTGCCTCTGGTCCCAAAGAAATTGCATCCACATTTTCGCAATTTGTTCAGCGTGTGACAAGTGAAATTTGAGTTTTCACGCGATGACAGGCCACAATTAGACACATTCAGAAAGCGATTCGTGTGATAAAGTAAAAAGAACACACAACACCCTAGGGAGTTCTTAAGCTCTTTCAAAGAAAATCTGAGTAACAAAGAGGTACCATGCTTTTTACGACGTCCCATAATTGTCGAATAATTGTCCGTTAAATTTGCTCTAACTCCTCCATTTGAAAACGATTGCAAAAGCAACGCAACTCTGAGCTACAAAGCAGCTCGAAGACGTATCATCTTACTACAGCCTCGCTTCCGCGGTGCCAAAACAAAACGTCATGTTTTGACACGTGATACAACACGTCACTCAAGTGGCAGTTGTCGAGGTAACAGTGTAAATTTCATGCAAGAAATTGAAATTCGAGCAGGAAAGGGCTTGAATAAAAAAATAATTCATTTCATTCAAACACAAATCTAAAATTTGTTCTTGAATCTTATTGAGCTTGAATCTTTATTTAGTAGAGACTAACAAAAACTTCAGGGAGAAAACAACGGGAATTTGAACTTGTCACTTGCTATCAATATCGGGTCGAAAGGCCGTTCAATCAAAGATCCACTGGCACTGAGCCCCGCCCACCTTGGAACTGAAATGTGATCAAAGTCCCAAATTCACAGACACAGTAAAACTTAGCAAAATTTTTAAAAAATAAATTTTCAATGCAGAATCTCGGTCTCAAAAATGTTTTGAATTAGACAAAAAACTAGGCTTCCTTTTCGAAATAAACTACAGTTTTCAGCTTGGATACGGTTTTCTTTTTTTAAAGGTTCAACGTGGTTGTATATTCTTACATCCAGTTCTGTTTAGCTATAGCGTGATTCTAAGTACCATGCATGCACTCAAAGCGAAAATATATTTTTGATCAACCCCGCGTTAATATGCAGAACCCACGACTTTACTGATGAGTTAAATTTTAATAACGAAAATAAAAAACAAAAAACGCGTTTCATCCAATGTAAGATCGACTCTCCCGCTGTCAATTTTTTCAAAGAGAGGGACCTTTGCTTTATTGAGGACAGGAGGATAAGAAAATATGAACTTAAAATGGGCCACAAGTTCTTTTAGGGACGTAGGAGCACATTTTCAGATGCGGGGCTTCCAACAAAATTTAAAAAAAAACTATCCCGATTTTTGCGCCATTCAGTCAGCGTCCGACAAATATTTCTGACAAAACTTGTCCCTGTGCAAGTGGCATGTAAAATTCATTTGCCCGGCAGAATGTCATGAGCTACTTGTCCCATATCAGTTCACAATTAGAGACTGAACCTTTGCAAACAGCAAGTCTAATTGAAATATCGTCAGTGCAAAACAATTTATTTTCACTTTAAATTTCTACGGAAACAAGCATTTACAAATATAACCAAAAAATACTCATGCTTTCAGTGAAGTGGTATAAAATGAAGAAAGCTGCGCTTGAAAGTAGTACGACTTGATTTTAGAATTTAATCAGTTTCTAAAACTTCTAAATTGTTTCGGTCAGGAAACGCAACATCTCAGGTGCTTGTAGAATTCGTCTGCTTTTCTAACAGAAAGGAGACGAACTGCCTACACTGTTTTCAGCAAAACAATTATTTTTAATACATTTAAATGGGTTTTTCTAAACAAGGTAGAGCTCAATATTTTTAAGACGACCTCAACTTTTGAGGGACGACTAAAAAATAATTGTTGGTAATACACCATGTAAAACAAGATTTTTTTAAAAAATTGAGCCCTACTGTTTGTTACGAAAAATGACTCGTTAGCCAAATGCTACGGCCAGGCGGGCTTCTTCTGGAAATAAAACACTTGCCCGGCATATTTTTCAACTTGTCCCGGGTGTCCGTGCATAATATTTGTCAGTCCCTGCTTAGTGTCAACAAGTTTCAAATTTTAAGACCAACCTTTGTGCATTTGTGTTTCCTCTACCTAACGTTACGTACCTGTCGGGGCAGGCATGCATTATCGATTATCACTTTCTACCTGTGTCAAAAGCCCCCTCAGTAGCACCCGTCTCATACACGCTTTTTTTTTATAAGAACAACTTTATAAGAACAATGAGGCTCAGATTGGCCAAAAATTAAGAACAATTT
>JAOEHV020040781.1:0-17483 GCA_025447995.2 Isaurus tuberculatus | reverse complement strand
AGTAGTAGTAGTAGTAGTAGTAGTAGTAGTAGTAGTAGTAGTAGTAGTAGTAGTAGTAGTAGTAGTAGAAGTAGTAGAAGTAGTAGAAGTAGAAGTAGTCGTAATAATAGAGGGCTTACTTTATGCTCACTTTGAAGTCATGGCCTTTTCCCTTGAAATCAATACCATTGTAGTAGGTATAGTATGGCTTGTTACACTGGCTTATTATGTTTTCTAATATTTCAGGGAGTCGTGTGTCTTGATATACTGAAAGACAACTGGAGTCCCGCCCTTACTTTGGCAAAGATCCTGCTTTCCATTTGCTCACTTCTCTCTGATGCAAATCCAGGTAGGTTACAGGATTTGCGAAGCTTTTCTTTTCTTATTCCACATAAGAACTCATCAGTGCGGAGACAAGGAACTCGAAAGAAGTCTGAGCTCCAGATGGAAATCTAACCTTTGACCTTTGGCCAAGAATGCGTTCATTGTTATATTCCAGTGACATTGTGATACAGTTCGTATACAGTAACAAAGTACAATGACCTTGCTCGCCATATGAGTTCCCGTGGCTAAGGGTGTGTTCCTTTGGGATGTTCTGGATCTGGATCAGTGATCCAAGATCACTCGGATCACGGCGCATCAAAGGAACCAACAAATCCTTCCCCAGAGCGGATTCACCGGTTGCTTTGATGCGCCATGATCCGAGTGATCTTGGATCACTGATCCAGATCCAGATCATCCCAAAGGAACACACCCTAAAAGAAATTGCATTAATATGGCAAAGGTAATATATTTAAATTCTATTAAAGAAGTTTGATGATTTCTAAATCAGACCTTACTCTCAAGTCTTGAATTAAAAAGTCTGTCGTTAATACATGTCAATGAATAACAGGGAAACCTGATAAAAACAAAGGGGGTAACGAATATTAATTAGCGTGTATAAGGGGGGAGGGGACACTTTTCAGCGGCTGCTTCCTTAATTTCATTTTTACTACAACTAAAGGGCTTAAAGTTTTGTCGTAGAGCTGAACATTACTTTCTACATATACTGCTCCTACAGTGGCGTTGGAACCGTAGCGGTAGGGTTTTCCACAAGTTGCTCGGCAACTTTTTGGCAACGTTTCGTATTTCGAGCAGCTTTTTCAGTTTGAGCAACTTTTTGCATCAGGGCAATTTCTAGTTTTCTACAAAATCTGAGATATCGGAGCAGGTTTTAGTGCTTAAATTGGCCATGCTTCCATATTTCACAATGTTTCCGTAAAAAATTTGTCAATTTCTGGTGAAAAAAGGAGCAGTTCCTCCCCCCACCCCCCCCCCCCCATTCCTGGGCCATGAGGCAGATCATGGGCGAAAGTCGTATGGGGCCGGGCTGCTAAACCGGCGGTTTTTTAAAAAAAATACAAAAATGTTACAACAAAAAATTTCACAAAAATTCTTAGAAATGTTTCTTTTGTTATAAAGATTGCAGATTTTTGCATCGGACCAAATAAAAGAAGAGAGAAACAAAAAAATGTTTTTAATTTTTTTGGAGCAACTTTTTGAGAAATTTCGGGCAACTTTTTGGGAAATCTCGAGCAACTTGTAGAAAGCACTACGTAGCGGCCATGGCCGCTACACTTTTTTAGCCAAAAAAGCCTCGTTTATATATCATTTATGCAAATGTTTAAAAAAACAAATATTTTTTTGGGGGACCATACTCCCACCACCCCACCCCCCTCCTTCCTTCCCCAACGGCCTCTTCACTTTTTATTTGCTTCCTACGCCCCTCTCCTGCCACGGCTGGTGAACGAACAACGTGTGTAGAGCAGACCATGTTAACGAAATTTTTTAAAACACCGGGGGTCCTGTACCTGGCCTTCTATACCTTCCGAGGTATTCCATGCCTCCCAAGATTTCCCGTAAGGAGATTCATCAATCGACTCAGGGGCCTCTTCCAGTTAGCTCCTACTTTAGTGAACTTGAGTAGTATGAATGATTGTTTTTTGTTTTCCTCAACAGCCGATCCTCTCGTTGGGAGCATTGCGACCCAGTACACTCAAAATCGTTACGAACACGACCGGACAGCCAGGGAGTGGACCCGAAGATTTGCAACATGACAAATTAACACAAGAGTTCTATCTTGTTTCATTTTTTCATTCATTAGCGAAAAAACATTGGGACGCATAGTTATAGTGTTTATAACATTTGTTGGTTCTTAGCCAAGTAGTTTAAAAAATATTGTCACACTATGGCTTTCTATCTAAAAAAGTTAGAAAGATGGTTTTATGAAACCTATCGAGAGAAGTAGGTGCAACGTTTTTTCAGAAAGCAACAAGATATAGGATTAACAAAAATAGCCATGTTGATAAGGTGATAATGTTTCTAACAGTAACCACAAAAATAGTCGGCAGAACCCTGTTTACATTTTCAGAACAAGTTTAAAACGAAATCATAAAAATCCTTTCCAAAAATTTAAAAGGTTTTTCATACTAAGCTGGCGAAAGTAAAACAGTCTCTCTGTAATTGGGGTTAATATACATTAATTCAATTTAATTATGTTCACTTTTTTGGCTCGTCATCACTTCTAATCTAAAACTGTTTTGCTTTTTTTTTTTTTAAAAAAAAAAAAATCGGTTTAATTTTAAAAACCGAGGTTTTATCGCATCAATCTTTGACTTCTTTGGTCTTTTTGTAAAAGTTGGACAAAAACAGACGGACGGAGACAAACGAATTCCGCTTATAACTGAAGTATAATGAACATAGCACTGTAAAGTAAAGTAACGTAACATAACGTAACGTAACATAACGTAAATGACCTAACATAACTTAACGCAAACAACGGTACAAACGTAAGTTAAGTGCTTATAGTTCTACCATTCAAACTGTAACTTTCACGCTCACTAAGTTTTTTTTGTTGTTGACAAATTAACCAAATATTTTCAGCAAAAACGCATCATGGAATTTAGAAAGTTTAATGACATGGTAAGTAAAATGTAGCTGCTTAAGGGGTATAAATTAAGTATAATAGTTATTTGCTGCAAACGGGAAAACTTTTAAATATTGTAAATAACGAGATGATATCCGAAAATTTATTTATCATAGAAAAAAACGCTGTAAAATTTCATTTACCGTATTTAGAAGTTTACAGTCAAAGTTAAGTTTAACAACTCGAATAAATTGTTATTCAATCATTGAAACGTGTGATAATTTTGCACGATAGCTGTGTTGGTTTGTTTCTACAGACTTCAATGTTCTTGATTTGTCTTGAATTTTCGTTACTTTGAGAACTTCTTTTTCTCAAAACCATTACTATAGTGTTACATTTCTTTTGTAAAAAAAAGTAAAAGTACCACTATCACTCCTGGGGCGGGAAGCCAGCACCAATCATTTTCTTGACATCCCACCCCCAGGGGTGATAGTGGTACTTTTGCTAGATCCTAGGCTTTCTCGGATTTTTAGCGGCTTCGCTGTGACAACTTTTCCTGATTGAGGCTTTTTCTCGCCTCGAAAGAGGCCGAGTTTTCAAAGACCAAGTCGGCTGGCTCGTTCTGGAAAGCGCTTCCCTCGATTCGCCTGGCATAAATGCGTGGCCTATTTATTCGCCTAATCCTGTGCGAAGAAACTTTTGGACTGCAAGGGTTTTCCTGGGAGATATTTTTGGCATCGAGTGAAGCAGTTCCAATGGCGTTCGTCGGGTCCCGCCACCTACCTTACCTTCTCTTATTTCTGGTAGGGGAAAGTCAAGTCAAACTGACCAAGACTTGCTCAAACTCAGCCACGGGATATTATAGGGATTCATAAACACACCATGGAAGTGTTAGTGGATTTCGTTGCGACTTAAGGTAAGAAATTGATGTTTTATTAAGTTCATATAAAGTCCCATATATTTACTGTAAATCAACTGTAAATCAACATTAGTATTCATTCGTGACGAGAGCCTGGGCTACCTGTGATCACAGCTTCATCTGACACTTGTGAAAGGTCACACGGAAATCACACATCAGATTTGCTAATTGTCACTTTCTTACATCGAGTTTCACATTCTCAACTGAATTAAAGAACGTTCTTTCTAATGCGTTTTGAAACAAAGTAAGGAGCTTACATTTGTTTTAAATTTTGGTTCACATAAATTATTGCGTTTGTTTCAGTTTTGTCAAAGCATTTTCAGACTCTTTTCAATGTTTTCACTTAATAAGATCTCTGCCTTCGAACATTTGAACTCAGGTTTAGTGTGATAATTTTTCTCGCCAAGGCTGCCTCAGTTTTCCATCCTTATGCACCAGTGATGTAAACCCCCCCCCCCCCCCCCCCCAAACCCCGGGCATTAGACGGGGATTGGACTTTTGGGGTTTCTTAACACTGCTAATACCCTGCTATGTGGGGCTATTTCAGCTATACTAATGCCCCGCCATGCGGGGCGGGGGGGAGGCATTCCAGCCATGCTATAAAATTAATTTAAATGCTTTACCTTCTGCTACCTCCTGCAACTCACTGACTCATCTCTTCAAGATGAATTATTTAACCAACACTGTCATCTGGTACTTTATATTACGCACGACGAAAGAAAGATTAATATTTTTGCAATGGTGGTGTAAAACTAGCTCCCAGGCTCTTCTGTGGCATTTTGTTAAAATTGTTTAACCCCCGCCTAATCCCCTGCCAAAATTTCGCAATAATCTAAACACGTCTGACGCCCGGCTCACCAGGGCACAAATTCTATACCTAATTCCCGCCAAGTGCCCGGGGTTCAGGGGGCGGGGGTTTACATTGACTGGTGCATTAGGGGGCTGGTAAATATACTACAGGCTTATGCTTTGGGGTTTTTTTTGGCTATTTTCTATATCTAAGCTAGATTGCTTAATTCATGACTCGTAATTACCGTAATTTCCACTCCGTCCCCCTCGCGGCTCGCTCAAAAATCTCGCGGCTTCGCCGTTCATTCACTACAGGAGAGCCGGCTAGCAGGCTACGGTCAAAGGATCACAAAACATACTGCTTTCCCGAGGGATCAGTTGTCCAAAAAAAAAGGCTGGTTCACATATGATCTTCCCGGTCGCCTGAGAAGTTTTTCAAACGACCCGGGCGATTGGAACAACTTCTATTGATAAATTTAAATTTTGCGTCATCTTTTTCCATTAGAAAATTTCTTTTTGAAAAATACAATTGTATAGCAGTATTCTTAGTTTTCACACTTGCTCAAAAACAAAAAATTACCTGCATTTGCTGTTTATAAAATGGATCATACGATTAGCTTGGTTCAACAACTGTTGAATATTCTTTTTTTAAAAACAAGCTACTGAAGTGGGTCGGTCAGTAAGTAATGCACGCAATTTTATCAACTCTAGTTTTAAATGTTTAATACTTACCTTAGTAAAGAAGGAAGCGTACTTTAACAAGCTTAGCCCTTCGTTATAGCAACTTAGAGCTCGTTGACTTTGTGTAATTAAGGTTTAGTGTGATCTTACCGTAAAGTATGGAAGATAAACGCAAATAGTTGTGACGGCATTTCATTAGAAAACGCAAGCAAAGTGCATCGATGCCGGGATTCATAAAGGTGGTTTTTAGCTCTATAATTATACTTACATATCGCTCAAAGTTTTAGGTTTTCTCTTCAACAAAGATACAATAATTTAAAAATTAAACATTGTTTCAACATGATATTTTTTATTTTATGTGTTTTAGACAATGTCGGAAGATGAAAAGACGGAAACATTCCACCAGTATAAAAGTGCAGCGATCTTTGTATACAATGATAACATAATTGTTTGTTTATCAAGCCCTTAAATGAAAAAAAAAATTCTTTCATGGATCATACAAAAGTTACTTAGACAGCACTGAATTTGAAAAGCGTGGTAAAGATGTTTTTTAAAGAATAAATTACTTTAATTATAAAACTCCTTCACCCCTTGACATATTATTCGTTTTGAAAAATTGTTTTATAACTAGCAATCTGATTGTTCTTTATCGTTTGCGTTTTGGACTCATTTTCTGTGTCTGAAAAAACTAATTGCTCATTTTTTCTAAGTAGAATATATATATGCTCAACATTCTTTGTAACTCTTTAAACTGAGCACCAACTTTTATTGTGTAGTTACGTTTTTCAAATCTTTCGGAAAAAATACACCATTAGTTTAAAAAGTTTGATCTTATGGAGGGAAAACAAAAAATGCTTCAGTTTTTAGCAACAGCACATAAATTGTTTTTTCGTGCTGCATCTTTTTTTTTTTCTCTTTAGAAGACGCAACCCTTTTGCAAAGATGCGATGTGCCGTGCTGTGCCGTGCCGTGCCGTGTTTCCTTAACCTTTGGCCGAAGAAATCCAAATCTCAGGTTTTACCGTTTATTCGTGTTAGATTAATGTCCCATTTCATCCTTTCGTTTGCTTTAAAAACATTACGAATACTCTTGTCTTGTATAAGCCCTGACAGTTCAATTAAGTTATAATCACATTACTGTCACTCTCACAAAAATTATAAAATGTACTTTTTCAGTTATAAAGCCGTGCCCATACATCATTTTGTAAAAGAAATATAGATCAATGTTGTAACTTCTTTAATGAGAATCGTTTGTTTTCATCCTGTGTTTCGCCATCTTTGATTGAAAAACCTTTGAAGGGTGCGCAGCAATTCTTTGTCTCTACAAACACGCAACATCAATTAAGCCATTGGTTTTTAACGAGAAACAGTTTTCCCATTTAAAACCATTTTAACTATACCCGGATTGTTTGGAATGGGGTACCCGGTTAACGGGCTGAATTTTCTGCCAATATCCCGGTATCTGAATAACGTCTATAAAAATTTGAGTTGTAATTATTTGGACAGGTAGGCACTTATTATAGATAAGATATGTTAGTAGTATAGATATAAATTATATATAGATATATTAGATATCTGGGCATTTTCAGCCCAGTTATACGGACTAGTTTGTTCCATATATAATCGGTGCCTGTTTTCAAAGAAAGCCGCCACTAACGTGCGTATTTGGTATGCCGCCGAATTAGTTTTGGCGGCATTTTCAAAACTAACTTACCAGCGGCGGCGGGCGTCCTTTATATGAAACCGTAACGATATAAGAACCGTGAATGCAACGCGTTATGCTAAACTCTGACAGAACCAAGTTACTTGAGAAGAGTTAAAATGGCAGAACAGAGGGACTACAATTTTCCATTATCCAACAGTTTAGAGGACGGGCTTGTTTCCTCTCCAAGCAGTAGAACGTCTTTTCTGGTTCAAGACTTGATTCAGGGAAAGCCTCATACACAAAGCATTGACTCAGACAATTTTCTTAGTCGATCAAGTGCCTCCAGCCTTGATGATGTGTTTGTTGGACCTGAGGAGGAAAGTAGAGATCAGAAGCAAGTGACAAACGGTTAGTAAAACATTTATAAACATATTGTGAATAGAATGTAAAATAATACGATCATATGGACAAAAGTTTTTAATTCAACGATCAGGAAAACTGATATAAGTGATTCTATGCCGAAATCTAGGATTCGGACCATTCAACGTAGCAAGGTTTTGTCTTCATGAGAGCACATTTCTTTAAAATGCGACTTTGTGAATACCTCAATAATGATACGTTCACAAACGCTCGAAGGCAACATTTTTTTTGATAGAGGGGAGCGGGGTGGGGAGGCGGCCGCCCCCTCTTACCCCCCTGCCGCCGCCATTGCTATGACTTTGAATGAATACTTTTTGTGTTGTTGCTATTGAACTACGTGTTTGTTTTTTATAACAAATATTAAAGCTTTTCCTTGATGTCAGTCTTATCATTTGATAGCTAAGTTTAAATCAAGTAAAATTGAACTTCAATTAACTTAATCCGCGTTCCGTTGTCATAGATTTTTGTCAACCTTCATCAGTTGAAGGTTTTCTTTTTATCTAAAAAATAATTTATAGAGTAAAGCGAAAATTTCAAGATTTTAACAACGTTTTAACAATAAATCCGAGACGCAGATTTGGAAAATTATTTCTAAACTGCATGCAAATTAGCCAAAAGAAAAATAAAATCAAAGGAGGTTATATCGGGTAGGTTGTACGATTGGCAACAACGCACATACGAAAACTTTGAAATGACATGTCTGTTCTGAAACTGCTTCTTATAGTGGCCTACAATTTTTTCTTTTGTTTACGCGTTATCGACCTTGAACCCACTGCAATACCTCCTACCCTTGGTAAAAACTGCTAATACTAGCCGTGTAATCAATTCTTGTGACACTTTTGCAATATTGGTTTTGAGGTTAAACTATAATTGTTACTTTGCTTTAACTTTTTGTTCAAGCTCATGTTCATGGAAAATTGTTTTTCAAGGAAAATTTCTGTCAGGTTTTGCTATTTTTGTAGGTTTTTATAACGCCACTAAATCTTTTTCTGTTAACTTTAGCTAATGATAAACCTGATGATGGACGGTGGATTCCGTCCGAAATATCGTTTATTTAACAAAACCACTTCTTGTTATTCTTTTTGTTACTAAGTAACTAAATGAAGTTATCTGCTTGCGAGCGATCGAAGCAGCATGAGCATTTTTCAGGCTAAAGATTTTTTCAATAGAATTAGTTTTTCTTAAGTAATTTGATTGTTCTTGATTTTGAAAATTTTCACCTAAGTTTTAACGACTTTATTATGAGTATGAAATATTACTAGAATATTGTTGCATGATTCGTCAAACAGTGTTTTTGTATCTGAGGTGACATATAAGAATGTTATTCAGTCAGAAATTTTTAAGTTTTATGACGTCAAGAAAATATCGAGGTTCATGATATTAAATAGTAAGATATCATCGAAGTTTTTGAAATAAGTTTCTGCTAGACAAGCTGTTGTTCTGTGAAAAGAGATAGGGCACGGATTTTTTTATTTCCATTTTTTCTTTTGCTTGAACAGTCTACTACTTAGAGTTCATTAGAATCTGATCGATTGTAAATTAAAAAGCGCCTACATCAACTTTTTTTTTTGAAATACAAAAAACTAAGAAAATATTACGGTTTTAAGACTTTCAGACTTACCAACACTCTCATCCTGTTCATTGTCTTCAATATTTATATATTTTTATTTGTAAAACGGCTGTAAAAATATTTTCAGTCATGATGCCAATCGCGGACGACGCGGTATTTGTTCTCCTGTATTCTTAGGCTTAAACGTCATTAAGAAAACAAACACATGCCTCATCATAGTACTTTTCAGAAAAATTCTGATGACAAAGCGGAAATTTTTTTTATTTGGCCTAAGTCTCACTAAGTACCGTTCGTTTTAAACCAAGTCACTAAACAAAATTTTCCTAGGCTAGGCATTTCATTGAGTTTAAAATACAAATTTTGTCTTTGTTAACAGCTGCAAAAAAGACTCCACGCAGTCGCAAGAACCGCTCTTCCTTCACTGTGGAACAGGTCTGCGCACTAGAACGCGTTTTTGATCAACAGAAATACATGGGAACTAGAGAAAGGTCCAAACTGGCCGCGTCCCTCGGACTTACAGACGTCCAAGTGAAAACTTGGTTCCAGAATCGTCGAATGAAACTCAAAAGGAAACGTGCTGAAGCTGCAGAAAAGTATGCAAAATACATACACCTTAACAATCTAGCAAACAGTATGTACCATGGATATCGACACGTTCACTCACTACCTCCCCCTCCTCCAGTGCCGACACCTTGTGAGTTGTACACCGACCTGCGCCCACAGTCATTTGGTCCAGCAGCTGACAGCTATCCATGGAATATGCCAGCGGCGCCATTTATTTCTAAACAGTATTCACCTCCCCCATACTACCGGGGATTTCCACCTCCGCCGTACACCAATACGGTAAAGGATCAGGATTTACATGTTGATGTTGGAACTGTTTAATTTATACATTTGGTATTGTTCATTTTCATTTGGATAAGATTTCCTTCATATGCATGTTTGACGTTCCTGAGCTTAGATAGATTCGCTCTTTGGTTTTTCTTTTATTCCTCAAGTTAATGCTTGAATTCCTTTTTCTTGATTTTACTTGATGTAAATATTGCGTCTATGTAAAAAACTTATATTTACGAAGATGATTGATGGAATGGAGCTTGTTATCCATTATTTTAAAAATAGTATAGAAAGACTGACATCCAATCAAAATTTTTTGAGGTAGTCGTTGCATCAGTAGCAAAAAATATCGTTTCATTTTTTTTTCCAAATTGTTTTAAATTTTTTTTTTCCTGGAAGCGATAGAAAACAAATAAAGGACAAATTGTAGCTCAGTAGAAATTAGAAAGTTCCTTTTTAAAATTATAAAATAGGACTAAGTGCCATTTTTTATATCAGAAACTTTTTCATGGAAGCGAAAAGCAACAGGAGTGTCGATTATATTTCACGTCAGTTATTTTAGTCTTCTCCTCTTTAAAATTTGAATTTATAACAGCCATTCTGTTATATCGCTTTTACAAAAGTGTTACTAAAGTTTTTTGGGGGTAACAAATATTTACTTCAAATTTTTATTACATTTTTGTTTAATATATATATATATACTTTTGTAGAACCAATAAACTAAACAAAAAAAAAACTTTCAGTAAAAGCTGTGGCGCCGTAAAGGATACAAAACAGAAGTCCTTCTATTATAGAAATAATTGTCCATTTTTGTCGGAAACATTTTAATCACTAAATGAAAATCTACAAGTCTGTCTTTAAAATAATGATAAACCTTTTTAGTTTTCTCTTTTTAAGATATTTTCCTTTCGAAAATCGGTTGGTAGCAGTTTTTGTTTTTACGTCGCGGAGAATTTCAAAGATTTTTTTTATGCTCATTTGAATTTTTTTTTTGTGGAATCAATAAAAGAAACAAATAAAAGAACATCAGTATACAAGACTTGTGGCCTTATAGAATAGTAAATAGAAACTAGTGCTTTTATAGTAGGAAGTTTTTTCGTCACTAACCAAGACGCTACGTTTTCGCTTTTTAATAACATTTTTATATTAATATTAATTCAATAAATTTCCTGACAATCTCTGCTAATTGAAATTTCCCCCGCACTAAAAAATGCTCCGCGACTTTTGCTCCTTGACGTGACACTAGTTCATCACAGATTAGCTCCCAAGAGAGGCTAGTGCTTGGTTTACCGACCTCAAAGCTGAGTGAGTCAGCTTTGGTGGAAAAGAAGGTTGCATATAAACGTGTTTAAGTCTTTGCATAACCGTTGATCGAGCCCAGGACGTTGTGGTTGGAAGATATAAATCAACCGCGCGAACCATGCCGCCACTCTTTTTATAAAAACGTTTTAAAACTTTTTGACAAGTGTGTGGGAGTAAGTTAAAATATTTTTTGGATTTCAGCCTGTTACTTAAGTAGTGTTTATACGTAATTTCGAGTTCTTGGGTTTTTATATTTGTTTATGTTTCTCATTTGCACAAACCAGTCGGAAGTATAAAATGATACTGTGATTAACTGTTTTAAAAGTAATGAATAAAGTGGTATTGTGGACGACAAAGAATTCACACGACGCGCTGGATATCAATTTATGAATGGCAACCAATAAGAACTAGGTGGTGAAAAGCTTTAGTGCTTCAGTCTTGTTGCTTTGGTATGTTTTATCAAGTTCTTGAAGTATTTTTCTAGGCCTCGTACAGGCCAAAAAAATCCTGAAAAAATTACTTGAGGTTTTCCAGTTCCCTGGAAAACACACTGGAAAAAAACACTGGAAATTTCTATAACTAGCCCTGCAAATTTCCGGTAAACTATTTTTACTGCGGTTGATCTTATAAATACACGGTAGTTGACCGATTATCACTTTCTTTGAAGAACTGCAAAGTGTTTGTTCCATCAGTTGTTGATAAAACATGAACCGGCCAGCATCATATATGTGACTTATAGCGTTGTTTTATAAAAGCTCTGAGCTAAAATAAATATTTTAAATAATTTAAAAAATTAATATTTTCGGCATGATTGATTTTTGAGACAAAGTTTCTTGAGAAGCCCTAGAAACAGAATTACACCCTGAAAAACCCTGAATTTTAAAATTTTAGAATTTTCAGAATTCATTTCTTATAAAAAGAATGTATGTGGATAGTTCCAAGGTTTTCCGCTGGTCAGGAGACTGTGGTGCTCAGAAGCAGGTGCAGAGTTTTGCTCCCAGTTTAAGTGCTCATGTGCATTATCGGAAGAACTCCAGAACCAATCGTAAATTAAAATTTTGTCTTGTGAGCCCTTCTCTGGTACAAATTTAAGGTGAGGTTCTAGAGTAGTTATATCAGTATTGAATGATTTGAGTAGAGCAGTGTTTGAGGACTGTAACAAATACTCTTGCTGATATGATTATGGGATCTACAAATTTTTATCCTGTCAAAGATCATAGATAGCAGCAGCTTTAAGGTATAGTAACCAAAATGGTGAATTGTGAGTTGGGAAAATAGGTTTCAAAAATTATATCTGACATCAATCTTTTGTTTTAAATTAAAAACAACCTTGAAGATGAAAAAGGTTCATCTATGTATTTTACTTCATGAAAAGCGTTCAGTCATTTGGCTTGCTAATGTGCAGTGAGTTTCCAATTATTGTTAAACTATCAATACAAACAACTAAAAATCTTTTAAAAAACAAATAAAATAATTCTTTAAAAACTTATAATAGATTTTTACTATTATTTTCTAATAAAAAAACAAGTTGCCTTTCGTTTGGTCAATGCTTTTTTTCGACCTGTTTTTTGTCGTCTGCCGGCTCAAATCGGTAAACCTTTGTTTATCAACAATCAGAAAAAAAACAAGAAATTTTAATAATTGTTTGCTGATGTGAATTTTTAATGCGTTTCACATCATTTTTAAGTCGTTGAAATTTAATTTAATATCTAATAATTTGAGTTCTGGAAATCACAAGCTTTCGGGTGTCTGATTGCCGCAAAATTTTACTTTTAACATCGTAGCAAGCCACTGAAAATTGTCTAGTTTGATGGCACTAGTAGCTTTCTCGTCGTTTACACTATTAATGAAGTATGAGTTTCCTTTTCCATTGTTTGCTGCCAAAACAACCTTGAGATCAACCAAAAAATTAAAAAAAGACAGTTCGTAAACACTTCATTTTCGTAAGAGCTAAGTTTTATTGCTTTTAAATGATAAGCCATACTTCACTTTATTTGAGAGTAGAAAATAATGAGATAAGCTAAATATGGACATTTTTTTCCTTGTTGCACTTCCATATTTCAAGTGGAGTGAACTGTAATTTTAGAAGCTACAAAAACACAGGTGCCGTGTATGTATATTATAATGTTTATTTTTTTAAATGTATTTTCTATAACATAAAAAAGATGAAACAAAAAAAAGAACAAAATCACGAAAGAACGAAACGGTATGGTTTCCCATGACAAAACACTCACTATCGGATTTCGTTTCAAAAATATTTGCTTGTTAGGAACTAATGCACATTAAGTTCTTTTTTGGGAGCAATCTCTTTTAGTCACAAAAAATTTCTTCAAAATGTTATTCTTCCAGCGCGAGCCGAGGCGCTGTATAAATTATTATATATTAATTCGCTTATTTAGTGGAAAAAGGTGCTCATTTATTATCGAACATTTTTTATCACTAGCTACAAAGCTAAAGGTTCGTGAATCACATTTGATTTTGGTCATTTTCTTCTTCTTTTTTTTTTAAATTATTAGTTCATGGAATCAAAGCTATGATTTTGCTTTTGGAAAAATGTTGCTTAATTTTTTTTCGGGAATTATTGCAATTTTATCTCTTATTTAAAGATGAAATATAGAGAATACTAAGCTAAGCTAAAGCTAAAGAGAATACATTCTTTACCAAATAGGGATAAAGCTGCCTTCTTCAATATATGTGAAAGAAAACAATGCTAGATTTGATTTACGCTAAAAGATCTTCTGATTACTACTAAAACAATAAAAAACCCACATAAAGGAGTTTTTCAAAATCTTCTTTTTCAGGTTGTTAAGCTTTGTCACTACTTTTTCCAATTGCATGTTTGTACTTCGATCTTAAGTTTTTTTTAAAATTTACTCATGCTTGTCTTTTTAATTGGTCTTGCAGCTATTGCAGAATACCAGTAAAATGCTTCCGACAAACAAGATTTCCTTTAGAATCACGATCAGTTGTGTATTTTTTCTCTTCATTTCCGTCTGTTTTATACACACATTAATGTCAGTGTTCTTTTACCTGCATGTACAAAATTAAAATTAAAGATGAGATACCTAAAATCTTGGAAAAACACCAACTGGTTCGAATCTGACGAGTCATCATAAACATTGATTAAAAACCGCTCGATTTACAAAACAATTCAGAAGTAACAATAATACATTTACACACATTTTCACCCTTCAACTTCAAATTTCACTTGAAGTCTTGAATAATGTTAGAATTTGATAACAGGAAAAAGTTCAAAATATAACAGATTTTTGTAAAAGTCTATGAACAAGACGGCTACAACCCCTGTGCGCTTTTTTGACGGCAGGTGCTGAACCGTGCGGTTTGTATGTTAATTTGTTGACTACAATAATTTTTGTTTATAAAAAAAACATGGCGGTAGCTTTAATGCTGGCAACCTAAGTTGAAAATACAATATAAAAGATTATCAACCAGTCGAAAGAGCTATAACCAGTAATCTTCGAGGCTAAGTACGCAACTTTAGAAATAACGAAAGATAGTGCTGAAAAAAAAAAATTCAGTGAAATTTGAACTGGTGACATCTACAATACCTATGCAGTCAATCAACGTAGTTAATGAATAGTTTATTTTATTATTGTAAGGCTTTTAAATGTTTTACGTCTCTCCTGTCTCGTATGGATAATGAATCGACAAAAATTCTCAGATTAATGATCTTTATCTTGTTTTGTTTCTTAAACTTACGTTGAAAAAAAGCTCTTTTCAAAATTCCAAAAAAACATGTCGGAAAAAGAATAGAAGAATATGTCTCGTTACATGTATATCAAGTTAATCTGGACAGCGATTCTAACTCATCTAAGCACGCATTTTGACGGAAGGTCCTATTATTAATTATACAGGACGGTCCGTCAAAATAATAAGTTTATAGGAACTGAAACGCTCTGTTAATATTCTTGTTTTTCAAGGTGAAAAGAAACCTCTATTAGCGTACAGATAATTAGGATGCAGAGTTTTTCCACAAGCTCAAGGATGATGATTCTAAGATTAGGTTTTCTATAATCAAGATTTTTATTGTACCAATGGCCGTATTACTCAGAAAGACGAATTAGTAATTCGTCGGTTTTTTAGTTCGTCTCGTATTTACACAGACGAATTATTTGTCTAAGACGAATAATTCGTCTGTTTAGTGCGTCGAAAAGACGCACTAAACAAACGAACTAAAGTGGGTCTGTTTAGTTCGTCTCCGTACCGCCCTCCTCACCAAGATGAAGGAAGCAAAAGCACGCCTCCCACTTACGTACATGGGTTTTGCAAACTTGAGCGGCGGCTTTTTGGCAGTTCTTTTTAAGTTTTTCAAACAGCACCGCGCCGCTCTGTGTTATTCAAAAGTTGTTAAAACGAGTTTATTTTGAGGGTGCATGAATCAAGTTAGTTGGTGTAACGGATATTGCCTAAAGGAAGTTTCTTTGTTTCTTATATCAATAGTTGGCTCCCGAAACTTTTAAAAGGAAGTTTGTGTAAATCCTACCTGATTTCAAGTAAGTATAATGTAAAATAATGATAAAATTATTCACCAAGCTATGGCCACGACATTAATTTTATATAAGTGGAAATATAATTCACATTATTGTGTAAAAATTGCAAATTTTATCTCTGTTTCTATGATCATCTCTGCCTTTCAGCCAAAAGGTTCCAGGTTCGATCCCCGGTTCAGCCGTAATTTGAACCTTTGTGCAACCTTCTTTTCCGCCAAAGCTCACTCAGCTTTCCATCCTTACGAGGTCGGTAAATGAGTACCAGCTTCAGCTGGGAACTAACCTGCGATGGATTAGTGTCCCGTCCAGGGGGAGTCAAAGACTCTCCTCTGCTCAACACTACACAAACCGGAGATAAACACCGGTCTTATGGGCCACTGTGTCGCTGTAAGTAGAGTAAAGTGATCTTGTTTCTAGTTTTAGTCGGAACTTAAGCACAAAAAATTAAATCCTTACGGTACTTACTTCAATGGACCTAGTGGCTGAAATGGAAGGTTTTTGCATAAAACAGTTTTTTGTTTTATATTTAGTTGTCCTTAGTTTATACTTTGCTAAGTTTTTGATGGCAAAAGTAAGTTTGTACGCTCGCGGAGTTGAGGATTTCTGACTTTCTAGAAAAATGGCTGAAAACTATGATGAAGAACTTCCCAAATTTTCTATAGAAATAAACTGGAGTTCGGCTGAAGGAAATGCTCATGATGAGCAATCATTCAGAACTAACACGATTCCCTCAACTCAGTGAGGAAGAAATGAAAGAAATTTTTCGCAAAAATTCGGCTTTGCCTTGTGCTTCTCATTACACGCCTCTCGTGCTCTCCAAACTTACCGCGCGTGCATCCATAACTCGATAGACACACGCTAACCATGGATCATTTCTTAAATACATCGACCGTATTTGCACAGGATTTTGAAAACCGAATATTTTTTGGGAAAATTCACATGTAGCTCGACAATGAAGTAAATCAGGCAACATAAACAAGAATTTAAATTTTATTTCATCTTTGCGAGGCCTTTCTTTGTGGCTTTCTCAAGTAAGCTAACATTTCTTCCTCTCAATACATTATGTTTTTGATTGAAGCCTAGTTTCCATATGATCTGTAGGGTCTGCGATGATCTGCGACACGATCGGAAACTATCTGCATCTGAAGATCGCAGACGGTTGCAGACACAGCAGACGTTTGTTTCCATTTATGTTTTAACGATCGTAGATTTTCGGTGCAAAAATAACGGCAAACATCTCAGTTCTCATTGAGCAGTTACTGACACGTGATTTAAGAGGAACAATGATACGTCGGCGATTGCCGCAGACCGTCCCAGACATGCGTTTCCATTAAAATCTTTCTTTCTCGGCGTGATTGTAATGGTGGGGAAAGTAGAATCAAGTTCTACTCTTCCGATCATTCAGATCGTGTGTCGCAGACCGTCCCAGACAACGTGTCGAGCGTTTCCATATGTCGGGAACATGACGCAGACAGTATCGCCGACCGTGTCGCCGAACGTCGCCGACTGTCGCCGATCGTTACAGATCAAATGGAAACCAGGCTTGAAAGAAATCTCAAATTTTTTCTGAGTTCTTTGTCTTCGCATTAGTTTAAATATGTTTTTTATCAAATGATCGTTCTACTGTATGTACTGATACCTATTGCATGTTCGAAAAAAAGATTTTCTTACGATGACATTATTAAAAGAACTTTAAATCAGGAATTACCAAAACTATCAGACTGGTGCGTGTAATGCCAGTAAGCTTTCTAAAAATCTCAAAAAGTCCAATTTTATGATGTTTAAGCCAAGACAGAAAAGGCAAACACTTGACATCAACTTAGAAATTAGTATAATTTAGTAATTTAGTAATTTAGTAGAAACCTACTCACTATCTATCGCAAATACTGCAATCTGATTGGCTACCGTACTCGCTATCTATCAGGTGTT